>QRDG01000441.1:711148-792038 GCA_012064385.1 Puccinellia tenuiflora | reverse complement strand
CATCATAATGAACTTCCGCTTCATGCACAACCAAGGAGGAAGGTTATAGATACACAGAGTCACAGGCCAGGTGCTATGACTGGAGCTCTGCTCCCCGAAAGGATTAAAGCCATCTGTACTTAGCCCAATCTTAAGTTCCTTACATCAGCTGCAAATTCCGGAAACTCACTGTCGATTTTTCTCCACTGCGACCCATCGGCGGGGTGGTCTCAGCATCAGGTCTTTCTTATGGTCTTCTTTGTGCGATCGTAACAACTTTACATGCTCTCTGTTTTGGAACAAACGTTTCAACCGTGGTATTATAGGAGCATACCACATCACCTGGCAGGAACCCTCTTCCTGGGGCAACGGCTCACCCTCAACATCACCAGGGTCATCTCGCCTTATCTTATACCGCAATGCACCGCATACCGGGCATGCATTCAAATTCTCGTACTCCTCACCACGGTAGAGGATGCAGTCATTGATGCATGCATGTATCTTCTGCACCTCTAATCCTAGAGGGCAGACAACCTTCTTTGCTTCGTACGTACTGGGGGGTAATACGTTATCCCTTGCAAGCATCTTCTTTATTATTTTCAGCAATTTTTCAAATCCCTTGTCAGATGTACATTCTCTGCCTTCCATTGCAGCAATTTTAGCGTGGTACCAAGCTTTTTCTGGCCATCTTCGCAAGTTGGGTACAACAATTTCTTGTGATCCTCTAACATGCTCTCCAACTTCAACCTCTCGTTTTCACTTCGGCTGTTTATCTGTGCATCAAGAATGGCCCGACCAAAATCATCATCATGCTCATCAACAATGGGCTCATCAATAATGGGCTCTTCTTCAGCATCGTCTTCCCCCATTGCAGTATCACCGTCCTCGGTGAACGTAGGATAGTTGTCATTATCCTCTTCTTCTTCATTTTCTTCCATTATAACCCCTCTTTCTCCGTGCTTGGTCCAACAATTATAACTGGACATGAAACCATGCTGCAACAGGTGGACGTGAATGGTTTTTGAGGTAGAGTAATCCTGCATATTCTTGCAGACGCTACACGGACAAGAAATAAAACCATTCGACGGCTTGTTTTCTTAGCAACACGGAGAAAACTATGCATGCCATTAATATAGTCGGGACATCGTCGGTCACTGTACATCCATTGCCGGCTCATCTGATTATATAAATATATCAAAAACTATTGCACTACATCATGAATATATAATAGTGACCAAATTAATTAATACAAGTTCATCACATTAAAACCAAAGTAAAGTAATTGTCATGCATAGTCCTCATAAAATATACATTAATTGAAACTAACATACGACTATCTAAAGAATTTAAATCCAACACCAAATGCGATCAAAATCGCAACTAAGTTAAGTACTGAACCAACAACATAATGATACCAAGCCTATTGACTAATGGCATATTTTCTAATCTTTTTAATCTTCAAGCGCATTGCATCCATCTTGATCTCGTGAGCATCGACGACATCGGCAAGCTTAAACTCGTGTTCATCGATGATGTCGGCAAGCTTGAACTCCAATTTCATCTTCTCTTCTAGTCATTGGAGACGAAGATCTTCACTTCTTTTCAATTTTGATTTCAAATCATTGTTTTCTTTTACAAAAAACTCGACAATACGGTCGGTTGGAATTTCCGGTTCAACTACCTCATAGATAAAAGTGTCTATGTCAAGTTGGTAGGTATAGTTGTTATAAACAGGAAATGAACAAATAGTTATGAAAATATACCACATCCAAATCATAGACCGGACGAGGGCCGACGGGGGCAGATATCAAAATCATGACACTATACATATAAAAAACATAAGAAAATTATACAAGAAATAAATATGCTTTTAAATCATACAAGTAATTTCCTTAAAATAAAAGATAAAGAAAAAAGGCTCACCGAGGTGGTGCGGTGACGGGATGACGCGGGCTATCGATGGCGGTGAGGACGGGACGACACTAAAATCCACAAATAATAAGTTAATTTGAGCTCAAAATGCATATAAAAATAAACTCTCTAACTTAGACATTTCATCAAACACCTAGCTAGCACTACAAAAATGAAATGAGCTAAACTAGCAATAAAATGAGCTAAAGTTGCAACTTTGGAGGAAAGGATGATGTTGCTAACCCTTGAATAGATGGGGTGCCTTCAATCCTCACAAGTGGTGCAAAAAAATGGGGATTAACTTGAGTGAGGGAGAGGAAATGGAGGAGAAATGAGTGATGAACTCGAGCTCAAAATGGTGGTGGCCTCGGGTGGAAGATGATATATGCAGGGAAGACCTTTGGTCCCGGTTCCAGCCACGAACCGGGACCAAAGGGTGACCTTTGGTCCCGGTTCCAGCCACGAACCGGGACCAAAGGGTCCCTGACAGGGTCCCACGGCTGCGGCAGACGCCAGCCGCATGTGCTAACCCTTTGGTCCCGGTTCCAGCCACGAACTGGGACCAAAGGTCCTAATAGAACAGGGACCAAAGGTCCCCGGCGCCCCGGCCGATGGAACCGGGACCAATGCCCCCTTTGGTCGCGGTTCTTTATTGTTTCGGGACAAAAGGGCAAAACCGAAGCCCTATTTTCTACTAGTGTCAAGGTGCATGCACATGTGCCAGTTTTTTCTTTATTTTTTTTTTTTTTGAAGGAAAAAAAACCCACCGGGAAGGCACCTAGTGACCGGCTATTGAGGAAAAACACATTGCTATCACCAAAGACCTATCTAGCCAGTAGAGGGGAAAAGAAAAATAAATAAAGGAGATCAAACCTTGTTGGGACACAGAGAGAACCGGCTAGCCAAACCGGAAGGAGAAAATGGGAAAAATAATGAAGAAACCAAACACCAAATGTCAAGAGTCAAAACAATAAACAAGTAGAAGAGAGGGAAAACGTACCACACCAAGGAAACCGGCTGGCCAAGCGGTCATGGATGGAACGAAAAGAAAAAAAAAACACCAAATTTCAAAGGTCTTAATGGTATCGCATGTGAAGATAAAGCCGTCGTATCACTGTCGACTCCCGCTATATACGCACACGTCCAAAGGTGCAGAATTCAGAGGCACCGAAGAAAGCAAACCATGCGATGGGCGTAAACGAATATCAAATGAGATCAATTATACCATACATAGAAAGAACAATGAACAAACAAGAAGAAAGCAAGAACTTTAAAATTCGAATTCCATGAAACATACCTGCGCAATAGACACACGTAAAGAGAAGACATACCTAAAGAGAAACCTCAAAATCTTCCCCAATCGTAGACATAATTAATAACATTGGACAAAGCTGAAGAAGGGAAATTTGTACACCCAAACACTGATTGTAATAGTGTGCGAGGAAAATAAGATGATCCAAAAAAAACTTCCATCCACAGTCGACCGCTTGCCACCATGAATATCCAAACGCCAACGATCACTACATGCGCCAGAAAGAACAGGGACGGGAAAATTGGCCAGCCATGGTGAAAAAATGGGGAAGATCATACGAGGCAAGCATATATATAGACAAAAAAAGAGCAAGTAACTTGACAGCCAAGGAAATAGGAAATCGTAGAGACCAAGCCTTGTCTAAAGAAACGAACGAAAACTCTAAGCGTGCAAACAAAAATGAAGCGTGGGAAAATAGCAAAAGGAGCAAACTTAGTGGCCAAGCAGAACATGCAAGCCGTATAAGCGAAGACAACAAAACTTGGGAGGCAAGTTTGTCCAAAAAAATTAAGTATATCCGAATGCAAGGTGCATGTACTTTTTTTAAGAAAACAAAAAAGGACCACCGGGAGGTGATGACGGGATTGATGAGAGTGTTCTTCTCCCTCAACAACGCCAACAAGTACTCTTGATACCCTGAAAGGAAGATAATATATTAGGGATAGGTTGAGCCTCTAAGTGCAGAGTATGTAGAAGTGGTAGTTTTTCCCCAAGAAGGTGACTTGAGGGTTTTAAAACTGAGCTATTTAATCAGAGCCACTCGTTCACCCACCAACATGCAAGACCAAGTCATATATATAGATCCTCACAACTATATGTGGTTTGAGCTCTCATATAGTCAATCATTGATTATCTGCAACCTGGCCGATCCCATGTCCATCTGCCAGTATATAACTTGGTGGGTGGGTGAGTAGAGAAGTCACCTCTGCACGTATAAAAATTGATGTACAGAAGTCACCTAGGGGCTTATTGTCTAGTAACACGGACGGTGAGCTCATCAGTCTGGGTTCGTTTCTCAGCTCTGTCTTGATAAAAATGAACATTTTTTCCTCCTGGACATTAGTTAGTTATTTATAACATTTGATGCAGGGGTTAGTCCATTCCCTTCAAAGATAGGTAGCATATTGTTTCATCGTCTTAAGTGAGAAAGTAAATTAAATACATTGAAGGGACGCAAATATATCCTCTTAGGGTGCACAAGTCTAGTCCACTACTATACTTAGGTGGTTCACTTTTTTTTAGGTAAGGTGGTTTACTATAATACTCCAAGGCCCCGCACGCATACGACATTTAGAGCTTGATGACCCACAAGTTTAGGGAATCACAACAGTCTTCGAGGGAAGTAAAACCCAAATTTATTGATTCGACATATGGGGACCCAAAGAATATTTACAAGCCTTAGCAGCAGATTTATCAGATCAGCTGCACCTGGAATGTAACTCACTAGGTGCAATTTATCAGTAGCAAGAATAGTATAACAGCGGCAGTGAATAAGTAACAGCAGTAATAATGTAAAGACAACAATAGCAGCAATTGTAGTGACAGCAGGATTAAAACACCGTAGGCATGGGGATGTAAATACGGGTGCTGCATGGATGAGATAGTTCATGAAATAATTAAGAAGGCAATATGCATGTATACAATTAAACAGTATCGAGGTGCTAATAAACATAGGCATGTATTCCGTAGGTAGTCGTGCGTGCTCGCAATGAGAAACTTGCATGACATCTTTTGTCCAACCATCCCGTGTCAGCAGGGCCTTTATGAGGAAACGAAAGGTAATTAACGTACTCCTTTTACAAAGTACCGGAGCAAGGCATTAAATTCAATGAATACATGTGATCCTCAAGTCAAAACCATCCCCTCCGGTTGTCCCAAAAGCAGTCACTTTGGGGCCTCGGGTTCCGAGCAATAACAGGTGCAAACAACTTGTAGATATGATCCAAAACAACATTTATCATAATATGTTCAAATCTAAAAACATGGCACTCGGGCCCTAGTGTCAAGCATTAAGCACACCATGTTGTAACAACGATAAAAAGCACTCTCTCAAATACTAGGCATCATGCCCTAACAATCTAACATCTTATTACATGAACAATCTGATCCAATCCCTAACATTCCCTCAGCCTACAGCGGGGAATTACTCACACATAGATGGGGGAAGCATGAATGGTCGATGGAGAGGCGATGGTGATGGCGATGGCGATGGCGACGATCTCCCCTTCAATCTCCGTCCTGACAGGGTGCCGGAACAGGAACTTCTGGTACCCGAAATAGGTTTCGAGGTGGCGGCGGCGCTCTGTATCTTTTCTGGAAAAACGATCGGGGGTTCTGGCGTGCTTAGATCGAACGAGGTAAATAGGCGAAAGGGGCTTCGCCAGCTGAGCCACCACCTGGCCAGGTGGGCCCCTGGTGCGGCCAGGTGGCGTCTGGGGACTGTGGCTGGTTTCCGCAGCCCCCTTCTGACTCTGTGGGTCTTCTGCAAAAATATAATTTCTGGAATTTTTTCAGATTTTTTCGAGAACTTTGATTTCTACACAAAATAAGACACCAATGCAATTCTGCTGAAAACAGCGTTAGTCTGTGTTAGTTCCATTCAAATCTTGCAAATTAGAGCAGAAATAACAGCAAAAGTGTTTGGAAAAGTAGATACGTTTTGGACGTATCAAGCTCCCCCAAGCTTAGCATATTGCTTACCCTCAAGCAATTCAGTTGGCAAACTGAACACGATAAAAGAAACTTTTACAAACACATTTGCTTCTCATGATGTAAACATACGTATGCTTATTATCAAGACCTTAACAAGTGCATGATAAAAGTCATAATGGAAATGCAACTTGGCAACCATATAGACATATGAAAAGATTCCAACATACTAAGAATTAATAATATAGCATACATCTATTAAGAAGATTGCAATACTCAAAATAAAATATGGTACGTTGGTATCTCGCTAGCCCTTTCTGGTACCATAAAACATAAATGTAGAGCACCTCTGAAATTCAAGTGGAGACTAGAACAAGAATATCAAAGATATAGACATCACAACTATAACTCAGTTAATAGTATTTTGGAGCAAAGCACATTATACTAAGAATGAAAATAACAGATAGGCCCTTCACAGAGAGAAGCAGGGATTAGTCATGTGCTAGAGTTTTTTATTTTTTATGAAACAGAAGTGAAACAATTTTGAGATATGCATGCTTCCGTCAATGATTCCACAGTAAAGAAACTAGCTAGTCCCCTGTTTCAAGCAAGGCTTTTAGACTTTTGAGAGCAGCTGGTTTTAGAAGAACGAGTAAATTTCTCTTTCTCCTTTGTTTCACCACTAACCAATGTTTTAACTGATTTCTCAGGCTTCATTGTGCAGAGGAGAATGGTGAGTTATATTTATATTTTGCTTAAACCGCTCTCGGGTTAATTCAAGTGAGGACGTGAACCATCAACACCGGGTTGAAAGGGGGAAATGATCTTGCTTGTCACGGGTTATATCTAGCTTCCTATCACTTCCTCATGAGCTAAAAACAGAGGCACAAAAAGGGCATTTTGAATATTTTAAAGGTAGCACACGACAAATTTACTTGGAATGGTAAAGAAATACCACATATAGGAATTTATGGTGGACACTTTGGAAAGACTGGTTTTAAGGATTTTGGATGCACGAGCAGCATTCCCGCTCAGTACAGGTGAAGGCTAGCAAAAGACTATGAAGCGACAACTAGGAGAGCAGTACTTATCATAATCATGCTTTGCAACAAAACAATATTAGACAAGGCATAAAAGTGATATCAATACTTTGGGTCAAAAAGTTCAACGAGGCAAAAGACTTTCTTTTGGTCAGTCATGTGTAAACATGTGCCAACTCAACACGACATGAGTTATTCAGAGGAGGATAACACAATACCATACTAAATTATGAATGAAGCAATACATGTTAATTCCTGCATGGCAAATTATTCACTCCTAGATGATTGAAACTAATCATAAGAAAATATGAACTACCAAGTGTACATTACCAATACAACTAATTATCAGGACGAGCCAAAGCATGATCATCTGGACAAGTATATGTACAAAAGAGACAACAAATAGAGTTCATACCAGCTCATTTACCATGTCCACTTCACCGAATATCTTCATTATTGCTTTTTCACTTGCAAGATCGAGTCCAAACGACGCTGTGAGAACTGGTCGAACCCTGCATCCACTGTACAAAACGGAAGAGAAAAGGGAAAATATTTTTGGCTTTTTCGAATTTTAAGAACAAAGAGAAGCAAACAAATAACTAAAGGAAATATTTTTGTATTTTCAATTTAGCAAGAAAACAACGAAAAGAAGAAACCAAAAAAGGAAAAAGAAAAGAAAGAAAACAAAAGCAACCGAAAACTAAAAGGAGAAGAAAAGAGGAAATGTTTTTGGGGTTTTGAACTTCAAAAGACAAAAACTACTGCAAGAAACTAAATCAAGAAGATACAATGTGGATATATGATGTATACTACACGATTCTATTCTTGTAGACTTGTTGGGCCTCCAATCGCAGAGGTTTATAGGACAACACTAAATTTTCTTTAAGTGAGTAACCCAAGATTTATTGATCTCAGGGAGGTGTAAGGTGAATGTATCCTCTCTTAAGCAACCCTGCAATTAAGATACAACAAGTCTATTGTGTCCACAACACACCTAATACAATGGCTAATTGTATAGGTGCACTAGTTTGGCGAAGAGATAGTAAAATGCAAGTGATATGGATGGTAAAAGGTGATTTTGTAATTTTGTAATAAAAATGGCAGCAAGCAAACAAGTGACATAAAAGTGACTAAAAACGATGTATCAATGCTTGGAAACAAGGCCTAGGCTTCATAATTTTACTAGTGACTACTCTCGACATCATTAACATAATTAAACACATGATAGTTTCCACAAAAACACATACATGGTAGACGTTACTCGGAGATCATTCTTCGTGGATCAAATTAGATGAGAATTGCGTAGGGCTACGAAAAGCACACCTTAAAGTTCGTATTCCACATCTATGAACACTTCATGCTGTCACTATCCGCATCCAAAGATAGTACTAACAAACACCACAACCTATTTCTTGAATAGTCTCTTTCTTCAATAACACAAGCATCAAGAAACCTCATGATCTATTCAATCCAACAATAATAAAGAACAAACTTATGATGAAGATCCCTATAATCTTGATGCATAGAGTCACACACGGCACCCACACTGTCACGGAGCTACCGTGATTACAACGGTGACTCCGCAAATTTATACTAGATAACACCACTTAAGCAACATCACATCCATTACACATAGGGAAACATCATATATTCAACTATACTAACAAAGCTCATGATCACAACGAAGATCACATCATGGGAGAGAGATAACCACATAGCTACGTGTATAAGTCTCAGTCCCGAGGGAGACTACTCACGCATAGCCATGGTGAGCATGAGCTTGATGGAGAGGTACAACCCAGAGGGGAGATGGCGGCCCTACGGCGGTGGCGGCCCTTGCCACCCCCCCCCCCCCTTTCAAGTTTGGAGATGGTGCTGGTATGGAGGAGGGTTTCCACCTCATGGCGGCTGCCTTGGAGGAGGAAAATTCGTGGTGCCATTTGACCTAGGTTTCCTCTCTTTATATAGATTCCCGAACTCCCGTCATCAGATTTTTTGGTTTCAGTAAAATGGGGATACCTCTGCCTTACGGACTCGGATTGGGCCGAATTTTACGTGTAGATCGATTGGCGAAAAATTCCCCACAACTTTTGCGACCAAGCTTTTTTGATTTGACGTCGTCTTCGGGTCGGTACGGGGCCATCTTCGAAAATAGTTCTCAGACAGATTTCAGGAAAGTCTAATTCGACTCCAACAAGGTTTCCTTTTTGCACTCTTGTCAATTTCCAAGTAATTTCTACACATTAAAGTGTAAAACAAGAACATTATGCACTTTTGCCACTATTAATAGGTTAGTCCAATAAATCCATAAAATGATATAAAACATAATAAACACATGTGACATTTGATATAAAACAAGCATGGAACATCAAAAATTATAGATACGTTTGACACGTATCAGCATCCCCAAGCTTAACTCCTACTCGTCCTCGAGTATGTAAGTGATAACAAAATAATTTTTGATGAGACATGCTAGTAACATAATCTCGATCAAGATAGTAATGTAAAGCATATGACGTGAATGAAGTGATACAAAACAATTGTTTATAATTGATAATAAGAAAGCAATGAATAACCAAGTTGAATTATTTAATCAAAACCTTTCATAAATAGTACGTTAAACACATGAAAGAAATTTAACCCATATATTTGACTAATTCTCAAAGGTAATAGTTCTACAACAAAAGTGTTTGAGAATCAACACAAGAAAGATGTATGTATTAGCAAAAAGCTTCAACTTCCAACTGATTATCTTAGAGATAAAGTCAATATAAAGATTCATGTTTAATCTGACGATGTAATATGATCAATGATACCCATGGTCAATGCTATATGTTTGCTTCGGTGGAGATAGAATGAAAAGGCAAACTGACTCAACATTAAAAGTAAAAGAAAGGCCCTTCGTAGAGGGAAGCAGGGATTAATCATGTGCTAGAGCTTTCTATTTTTGAAAAACAGAGGTAAAACAATTTTGAGAGATGCATGCTTTCGGCAACGATTTCACAACAGAGAAGCTATCTAGTCCCCCATAACAAGCAAGGATTTTAGACTTGTGAGAGCAGCTGGTTTTAGAGGAACGAGTACATTCCTCTTTCTCCTTGGTTTCACCACTGTCCAATGTTTGAGCTTATTTCTCAGATTTTCATTGCGCGGAGGAGAATGGTGAGTTATATTTATGTTTTGCTTAAGCTGCTCTCAGGTTGATTCAAGTGAAGACATAAACCATCAACATCGGGTGAAAGGGGGGAAATGACCTTGCTTGCCACAAGTTATATCTAGCTCTCTACTACTTCCTCACGAGCTTAAAAACAGAGGCACAAAAAGGAGTATTTTTAATATTTTAAAGGTAGCACATGACAAATTTACTTGAAATGGCAGGAAATACCATGCATTAGTAGATATGGTGGACTCAGCTGGCAAGATAGTTTGGCTTTAGGATTTGGATGCACGAGTGAACTCTACACTCAGTACGAATTTTTAGGCTTAGCAAAAATGGTATGTGAAGCAAACATCCAACATTAACCGGTAACAGAGTAACATAAGATATCGGTCAATCATAACCATAAACACTCCACACTGTCTCCCTTGTTGACCAAACAGTTCTTTTGATTAAAAGATTAGCTTTATGAATTAACAACTACGAAACACCACACAGTTTCAAGCTTTTAACTGTATTTCTTTACTAATCAATTCCACTCAAATAACTAGCAAGTTTAAGCATTTATCTTAATATCTCAAAACAATTGAAAAACATCAAGTATCCTCACAATGATCTACAAGACTATGTAGTCTTTCATTTCATTCCAATATCATATGGATAGCATTTTGTCATTTTGACAATTCAAGCAATTTATCAATAACAACTCTCCAACAAGTGTAAGTGAAGAACAAGAGAGTTTAACATCAACAATTAGCAGCTCTAAACAAGATAAAAGGTAAAACCGAGAGCTTACTAGCAAAGAAACAGTAGTTAAGAATACTCAACAAGATATAAGCGAAGCAAAGGAGTATTCAAATGAAAAAACGGAGCGTGTCTCTCTCTCACACAAATAAAGCTAGAATCCAACAAGGATATGACCAGCAAACAAACAAACAAAACTGAAAGTAAAAATACGCTCCAAGCATAGTCGATGAAGACAAGTTTTGACGCTTGATGGTTCTTGATATTCAGAGGGGGTGCCATGGGGGCATCCCCAAGCTTGAGCTCTGATCCACCTTCAATTCTTCATTATCCTCTCGTTTGGAACTTAAAAACTCACTTCACACAAAACTTCTCATAAACTGATTAGAGTGTTAGTGCTCATAAATTAAAATGCACATGTGTTCAACACAAGACAAATTGCAAAAAACTTTATTGGGCATTAGATACTGTTTACTAAGCCTCAATGTGGTACTCCTTCTCAAGAGTATCACATTTGATGATAGTAAAGAGACGAATACAAAATAAAAGCAGAATCTGTCAAAAACTGAACAGCCTGTAAAGATTGAATTTTCGAGCCATTTTTGTAGCTCAAATCAGAAAACTCAAAACTAACAAAAGATAGATAAAAGTATCAGTCTTGCTGTCTAAAAATATCATAAAAAGATAAAATTCAGGGATTTTCAGGATTTTCGAACAGTGAAGGACATAAATCTGTTTCTGGACAGCAAAACAATACCTCGCACTTTCAATGCATTAGAGGCTAAACTTGGCACAAAAAACCAAAATAAAACGATACAATGAAGTTGCTACAGAGGCAACAACTTCATGACTCAAGAAAAACAAAAACAAACTGAAAGTAAAAGATGGGTTGTCTCCCAACAAGCGCTTTTCTTTATAGCCTTTTAGCTAGGCTTGAGATTTTAATTATGCTCTCATAAGAATAAGAATTGAAACAAAAAAGAGAGCATCAAGAACAAAATATCAAACACTTTTAAGTCTAACCCACTTCCTATGCATAGGAATCTTGTAAGAAAATAAATCGCTGAAGCATAAAGCTAATAGCATAGGAAGGCAAGCAAATGCAACATTAAAACCTTCAACATAAAGAGGGGAAACTTCATAATATGAAAATTTATATAACCACGCTTCCCTCCCTCATAATAACTTTCAGTAGAATCATAAGAAAACTCAATAACATAACCATCACATAAAGCATTTTTCTCATGATTCACAGCAAACATGAGCAAATCTCAGTTTACAAAATTTGAAATGCAATAGTCATTTTTTTAATATCCTAAATCTGTTAAGCAAATGATAAAATGTGCTAGACAAATGAACATGCGGGAGAATTTATTATATCCTATTAAAACTGAGCTATTTAATCAGAGCCACTCGTTCACCCACCAACATGCAAGACCAAGCGAGCTCGAGCTCTGTTCGCCCGCACTCAATTTTGGATGTCATATATATCGATCCTCACAACTATATGTGGTTTGAGCTCTCATATAGTCAATCATTGATTATCTGCAACCTGGCCGATCCCATGTCCATCTGCCAGTATATAACTTGGTGGGTGGGTGAGTAGAGAAGTCACCTCTGCACGTATAAAAATTGATGTACAGAAGTCACCTAGGGGCTTATTGTCTAGTAACACGGACGGTGAGCTCATCAGTCTGGGTTCGTTTCTCAGCTCTGTCTTGATAAAAATGAACATTTTTTCCTCCTGGACATTAGTTAGTCATTTATAACATTTGATGCAGGGGTTAGTCCATTCCCTTCAAAGATAGGTAGCATATTGTTTCATCGTCTTAAGTGAGAAAGTAAATTAAATACATTGAAGGGACGCAAATATATCCTCTTAGGGTGCACACGTCTAGTCCGCTACTATACTTAGGTGGTTTCAAATTTTTTTAGGTAAGGTGGTTTACTATAATACTCCAAGGCCCCGCACGCATATGGCATTTAGAGCTTAATGACCCACAAGTTTAGGAGATTGCAACAGTCTTCGAGGGAAGTAAAACCCAAATTTATTGATTCGACACAAGGGGAGCCAAAGAATATTTATAAACCTTAGCAGCTGATTTGTCAGATCAGCTGCACCCTGGAAAGTAACTCACTTGGTGCAATTTATCAGTAGCAACAGTAGTATAACAGCAGCAGTGAATAAGTAACAGCAGTAATAATGTAAAGATAGCAATAGCAGCAATTGTAGTGACAGCAGGATTAAAACAGCGTAGGCATGAGGATGTAAATACGGGCGCTGCATGGATGAGATAGTTCATGAAATAATTAACAACGCAATATGCAGGTAAACAAATAAACAGTATCGAGGTGCTAATAAACATAGGCATGTGTTCCTTAGGTAGTCGTGCATGTTCGCAATGAGAAACTTGCACGACATCTTTTGTCCAACCATCCCGTGTCAGCGGGGCCTTTATGAGGAACCGAAAGGTAATTAAGGTACTCCTTTTACAAAGTACCGGAGCAAAGCATTAACATTCAATGAATACATGTGATCCTCAAGTCAAAACCATCCCCTCCGGTTGTCCCAAAAGCAGTCAGTTTGGGGCCTCGGGTTCCGGCAATAACAGGTGCAAACAACTTGTAGATATGATCCAAAACAACATTTATCATAATATGTTCAGATCTGAAAACATGGCACTCGGGCCCTAAGTGTCAAGCATTAAGCACACCAAGTTGCAACAACGATAAAAAGCACTCTCTCAAATACTAGGCATCATGCCCTAACAATCTGACATCTTATTACATGAACAATCTCATCCAATCCCTAACATCCCCTCAGCCTACAGCGGGGAATTACTCACACATAGATGGGGGAAACATGGATGGTCGATGGAGAGGCGATGGTGATGGCGATGGCGACGATCTCCCCTTCAATCCCCGTCCCGACAGGGTGCCGGAACAGGAACTTCTGGTCCCCAAAATAGGTTTCGAGGTGGCGGCGGCGCTCTGTATCTTTTCTGGAAAAACGATCGGGGGTTCTGACGTTTTTAGGTCGAACGAGGTAAATAGGCAAAAGGGGTGCCGCCAGCCGACCCACCACTCGGAAAGGTGGGCCTCATGCGCGGCAAGGCCTAGGCCGCAGACAGGTGGCGTCTGGGGGCTGTAGCTGGCTCCCGCAGCCCCCCTTCTGGCTCCGTGGGTCTTCTGCAAAACTATAATTTATAGAATTTTTCGAGAACTTTGATTTCTGCACAAAAATAAGACACCAATGCAATTCAGCTTGAAACAGTATTAGTCCGTGTTAGTTCCATTCAAATCATGTGAATTAGAGGAAAAACAACAGCAAAAGTGTTTGGAAATGTAGATACATTTTGGACGTATCAGAGCTTCATTATTTTCTGATCCTAAGGATTAGGTCTTGTTATGATAGAAGTATCCTTACTCTCATGACAATTTTGCAGCAACATTGGTGCCATCGAGTTTACTTTCGAGAGTCAATATGATTTCCATTTCAGAAGGTACCTGATATTATAATTCATCCTTGTATCCTATGTACAGGACACTTGGAGATTAATTCAACCTTAATTCAGCATACATAACACTTAGTGATAAAAAACTCAGATCAATTCGTTTATGAGTGTTGGAATAGAAAAATTACAACACGAGACTTGTGTGAAACTGCCAGATGAATCTAAACATCAAATGAAATTTTTATCGGTCGACCATGTGCGCCCAATTTGATGAAATACAATTTAGAAATATCCAAACATAAATCAAGAATTGAAGATTTCAGATAGCGAACCTGGAAACCGATTGTCAGAATTGAATCCCATCATCGACGCGCATCTTTTTCATGTAGAGATTGTTCTGAACCAGTGCATCCCTGGAGCAACTTGTTGTATTAATTAGAAGGGAGTAAATGAAAGAGATTAAGTAAGGTGAGGAGAACAAACCTCATGGATGGTAACCTACATCAGTGCATCCCTAGAGCAACTTGTTGCACTCTTCAGGACCTGGATTCATGATAACGGTCAATTCGGTCATTCCCAACGGTTATGGTTAAGACTGATTTAATAAGCGCGCTGCCTGTCTAAGGAGTTAATTTAGGCATTCTATAAGGACGATTTTGGCTCCACGGAGCTTTGTCTAATTTCATGCAACCTACCAATAACGCCCTTGAGATTTATCATGGCAGGCACGATGAGTTTGTTGTGCAGCATGAAGAGCTCCACTATAAGACACCGAGCTATTTAAGCCCCCAGTCGCACACAGATGTAGCGACCTATGTGCGATTTGACAAATCTCTTACGGTACAAATTTAAAGATGTGTGCGGGTGTTCAACCCGTGTATCGGCCGAACCATAGATCTTCGCGCGGGGAGATGGCGGGGGGGAGGGGGCGTCTGCAGGGAGGAAACCATGCATGTTGATACGTGTCAAACGTATCTATAATTTTTTCTTGATCCATGCTAGTTTTGTGATGTTGTCACATGTTTTTATTATCATATTAATCATTTTTATGCATTTTGTCGGACTAACCTATTGACAAGATGCCTAGCGCCAGTTTTCTGTTTTTGTTGTTTTTGTATTTCAGAAAGTCCACCACAGGAAATATCGTCGGATTGAGCTCAAAATTTATGAAAAAAATTTATGCGACGGAAGACAGCAGAAGACCAAAGGGCAGCCCTGGGGGCCACTCACAGGGCAAGGACGGCCTCCTGCCGCGGCCCCCCTTGGCCCGCGGGTGGGACCCACCCCTGCTCCTGGTGGGTCCCCTCGGCCCCCTCCGACGCCTATAAAATCCCTAAAACCTTAAAAATGACAGGGTGGCCATTATTTTCCAGAAAAGTCATCCCGAGGCGCCGTCAACTCAAACCCTAGTTCGGGGGTGATTCTGAAGCAGATCCCGGCACTCTGCCGGAGGGGAGATCGATCCCGGAGGGCTCTTCATCGCCATGCCTTCCTCCAGGATGATTTGTGAGTAGTCCCACCTTGGACCTTGGGTCCATGGCAGTAGCTAGATGGTAGTCTCTCTCTTGTGCTTCATGTCTTATGATCTTGTGAGCTGCCTAACATGATCAAGATCGATTATTGTAATGCTATGTGATGTGTTTGCTGGGATCCGATGGATTATAAAGTTATGATCAGATTGTGCATGATTCTTATATGTTGATTTATGTTCTTGCATGCTCTCCGATGTGCGTAGTTAGTTTGGCCAAGTGATTGTGTGTATCTCCAAGATAGAGTATTTATGCTAGATAGTGGGTTCATGCCCCCTTTTGATCCTGGGCACGAGTGACAGAAACATCTAAGGGCGAGGGTGTGATGTTCCTAAGGGTAAAACAGTGGTGTTAATGTCTATTTTGATATTTAATATTGCTTACTTCATGCGCTTTACTTAATGCAAATGTCTGTTGCTTGCAACTTAATACCGATGGGTGACAGGCTGGATAGCGATCCCACGGTGGACTTTTTAGACAAAGATGCAGTTGGACTCAACGGTCTTTGTTCATTGTCGTGATGCCTACTTAAATATTATCATGTTCTCTTTGTCATAGATAGATTAAGTTTGTGTTATAATCTTGTTAATTGCCCAGCTGTAATTTGTCTACCCATCATATGAATGTTCTATTTACTCGAGAGACTCCACTAGTGAACCCATGGCCCCCGGTCCATCTTTTTACATTGATTGCAACCTTTATTCATCACTTTTCACCATTATTACTCCTCTGGTCCTTTTTCATAATTCATCTATTTCAGTATACAATTAACCACTTTGTTTTCTGCGAGACCGGAAAGATTGACAACCTTTCCGACGTTGGGGGCAAAGTATTTTGGTTGATTGTGTGCAGGTCCACGTCTGTTGAAGATTAAGCGCCAGAGATCTTCAACATTTACTTTGTTGTTGATTTCAAGGTCCTCCTAGTTCGATAAACCATGGTTCGTTATCGAGGGAAAACTGCTGCTTGCTACATCTCCGCCTTCGCTTGGGGCACCACCCAACTCTTCATCTGTAGCAATCAAGCTCTTTTCTGGCGCCGTTGCTGGGGATCTTGGAGCTACAGCAAGGGGAGTCTCACACTCTCAATAACTTTACTTTGTTTTTGTCTTGCTTGTTTTATTTCTCATTAGCTTATTTTTCCTGTTGCAATCTTCATTCCTGTCTTGTTATTTTATTTTATCATTATGTCTTCCACTGAAAACACCAAGTTGTGTGACTTTACTAGCACTAATAACAATGATTTCATATGCTCTCCAATTTCTCCACCCGCTACTAAAGCGGAATCTTATGAAATTAAGCCTGCCTTGTTAAATCTTGTTATGAAAGAGCAATTTTCTGGTGCTAGTACTGATGATGCCGCCTCTCATTTAAATAACTTTGTTGAGTTATATGATATGCAAAAGTATAAAGAGGTAGAAAGTTACATCATAAAACTGAAGCTTTTCCCTTTCTCTTTGAGAGGGAGAGCAAAAGAACGGTTATTACCTTTGCCTAGAAATAGCACTGATTCTTGGATTAAATGCAAAGATGCTTTTATTGGAAAATATTATCCACCTGCTAAAATCATACAATTAAGGAGTAACATTATGAAATTTAGACAATTTGATAATGAACATGTTGCTCAAGCTTGGGAGAGAATGAAATTTATGGTTAAAAATTGTCTTACGCATGGATTAACTATGTGGATGGTTATCCAAACTTTTTATGCAGGTTTGAATTTTTCTTCAAGGAACCTCTTGGACTCGGCCGCGGGAGGCACCTTCATGTCCACAACATTAGGTGCAGCAACTAAAATCTTGGATGAGATGATGACAAATTATTCACAATGGCATACTGAAAGAGCTCCAAGTGGTAAGAAGGTAAATTCCGTCGAGGAAATTTCCTCTTTGAGTGATAAGGTTGATATGATTATGTCTATGCTTGCTACCAATCAGTCCCATATTGATCCTAATAATGTCCCACTTGCTTCATTAATTGCCCAAGAAAATGATCAAGTTGATGTTAATTTTCTTAATAGAAGTAACTTCAACAATAATGCTTATCAAAATAATTTTGGTAGTAACAACTATAAGACTTATCCTCCCAATAATGGCAACTCTTATGGAAATTCCTATGGTAATTCCTATAATCAAGAAATTAGTAATAGTAGACTAAATGAAGTAGAGAAGTCTACCAAAAAGTTCATGCATGAACAATATGAGCAAAACAAAATTTTCTCTAGGCAAATGAATGAGAATTCTTTTATATTGAAAAGTATAAATGATCAACTGGGAGAGTTAAATAAAGAAATATCTAAACTTCAATCAAGGCTTGTTAGTACTGAAGCTTGCATCTCGAATATTTCCCAAACTCAAGCTACTTTGATTAACAAAATGGCTGCTAAACCCGAATTGGTTGCCCCTGCTGAAACTGATGCTTTTGCTGTCTTTAAAGCTGATAATACTCCTGTTGCTTCAATTAATACTGATGGATATTATAATAGATGTGAGTGCCCCACTGATCCTAAAATTGTTAATAAAGCTCCTATCTTGCTTAAAAAGGTCGAAGGGAAACTTGAAAAACTGGATAGACTTGTCTCTAAAGTGGAAGATCTTGCTCATGATGTTGAAATTTTAAAAATTAGAACCACTCCCCTTCAAGACAAGCCTACTAAATCTTTAAATGCTATTTCTATTCAAATTAATGAGAATTAAAGGATGGTAGCTTGCTTGAAAGCTAGGTGGGCTAGAGAGAAAGAAGAAGCTAGAATTGCTGAAGTGAATCGGAAAACTGTTAAAGTTTATACTATCCAAACTACTAATGAGGAACCTCCTAGCCTATTTAAAGATGATGAAATTGATTTTGATAATTGCAATCTTACTGAAGTCATAAAGTTCCTACAAAAACTTGCTAAGTCACCGGATGCTAGTAAATTAAATATTGCCTTTCACCAAACATATTACCGATGCTCTTATCAAGGCTAGGGAAGAAAAGCTTAAGCTAGAAACTTCTATTCCTAAAAAATTAGAAGATGGATGGGAACCCACTATTAAGATGAAAATAAATGACTTTTATTGTAATGCTTTGTGTGATCTTGGTGCTAGTGTTTCTGTTATGCCTAAAAGTTTCTATGATATGCTCAATTTAAATCCTTTGGAAGAGTGCTATTTAAATGTTCATCTTGCTGATTCTTCTAAAAAGAAACCTTTGGGTAGAGTTGATGATGTCCTTATTGTTGTTAATGATAACTATGTTCCCGTTGATTTTATTGTTATGGACATTGAGTGTAATGCTTCTTGTCCTATTATTTTGGGAGACCGTTTTTGAGAACCGTTGGTGCCATTATTGATATGAAAGAGGGAAATATAAGATTTCAGTTCCCCTCAGAAGTGGGATGGAGCACTTCCCTAGAAATATAAAAAAGCTTCCTTTTGAATCAATCATAAGGTCAAGCTATGCTCTTGATGTTGCAAAAGCCTCCGAAAAAACTTGATATTTGTCATTGCGCCTAGCTAAAAGGCATTAAAGAAAAGCGCTTGTTGGGAGGCAACCCATCTTTTACTTTCAGTTTGCTTTTTACTTTTCTTGAGTCTTGAAGTTGTTGCCTCTGTAGCAACTTCATTGTATTTTTTCTTTTAGTTTTTTGTGCCAAGTTTAGCCTCTAATGCATTGAAAGTGCGAGGTGTTGTTTTGCTGTCCAGAAACAAATTTTTGTACTTCACTGTTCGAAACTCTAAAAAATCTCTGAATTTTATCTTTTTCTGAAATTTTTAGACCGCAAGACTGATACTTTTATCTATCTTTCGTTAGTTTTTGAGTTTTCTGATTTGAGCTATAGAAGTGCCTCGAAAAATTCGATCTTTACAGACTATTCAGATTTTGACAGATTCTGCTTTTATTTTGTATTCGTCTCTTTACTATCGTCAAATGTGATACTCTAGAGGTGGAGTGCCACATTGAGCCTTAGTAAACAGTAGCTAATTCCTAATAAATTTGTTTTGCAATTTGTCTTGAGTTGAACACATGTGCATTTTAATTTATGAGCACTAACCCTCTAATCAGTTTATGAGAAGTTTTGTGTGAAGTGAGTTTTTAAGTTCCAAAGGAGAGGATAATGAAGAAATTGAAGATGGATCAGAGCTCAAGCTTGGGGATGCCCCCATGGCACCCCCTCTGAATATCAAGAACTATCAAGCGTCAAAGCTTGGGGATGCCCAATGCATCCCCTCTTTTTCATCGACTATCATGAGGTCGTCTTCATTGAACTAAGTTTTATCACTTTACATATTATGTGCTATACTTGGAGCGTCTTTTTACTTTCAGTTTTGTTTGTTTGTTTGATGGTCATATGCTTGTTGGATCCTTGCTTTGTTTATGTGGGAGAGAGACACGCTCCGCTTTTTCGTTTGAATACTCCTGTGCTTCGCTTATATTTTGTTGAGTATTCTTAGCTACTGTTTGTTTGCTAGTAAGCTCTCGCTTTTAGCTTTTATCTTATTTAGAGCTGCTAGTATTTGTTATTAAACTCTCTTGTTCTTCACTTATATTTGTTGGAGAGTTATATTGGAAAATTGCTTGAATTGTTAAAGTGACAAAATGCTATTCATGTGATAGTGGAATGAAACGAAAGCCTGCATAGTATTGTAGATCATTGTGTGGATACTTGATACTTATCATTTGTTTTGAGATGTTAATATGAATGTTTAAACTTGCTGGTTATTTTAGTGGAATTGATTAGTAAGAAATACTGTTAAAAGCTTGAAACTGTGTGGTGTTTCGTAGTTGTTAATTTATTAAGCTAATCTTTTCATCAAAAGAATTGTTTGGTCAATAAGGGAGACAGTGTGGATCTTTTATGGTTATGATTGACTAATGTCTTATGTTACTCTGTTACCGGTTAATCTTAGATGTTCGCTTCAAATACCTTCTTTGCTAAGCCTAAAAATTCGTACTAAGTGTATGGTTCACTCGTGCATCCAAATCCCAAAGCCAAACTATCTTGCCAGCTGAGTCCACCATATCTACCTATGCATGGTATTTCTTGCCATTCCAAGTAAATTTGTCATGTGCTATCTTTAAAAATTCAAAATATTCCTTTTTGTGTCTCTGTTTTTAAGTTCATGAGGGAGCAGTAGAGAGCTAGATATAACTCGTGACGAGCAAGGTCATTTCCCCCCCTTTCACCCGGTGTCGATGGATCACGTCTTCACTTGAATCAACTAGAGACCAGCTTAAGCAAAAATATAAATATAACTCACCATTCTCCTCCGCGCAGTGAAAATCTGAGAAATCAGCTCTAAACATTGGACAGTGGTGAAACCAAGCAGAAAGAGGAGCGTACTCACTTCTCTAAAAACCAGCTGCTCTCACATGTCTAAAAGCATTGCTTGTTATGGGGGACTAGATAGTTTCTATGTTGTGAAGTCGTTGACAAAAGCATGCATGTCTCAAAATTGTTTTACTTCTGTTTCATAAAAATAAAAAGCTCTAGCACATGACTAATCCCTGCTTCCCTCTGCGAAGGGCCTTTCTTTTACTTTTAATGTTGAGTTAGTTTTCCTCTTCCTTCTATCTCCACCAAAGCAAACATCTAGCATTGACCCTGGGTATCATTGATCATATTGCATTGTTAGATTAAACATGAATCTTTATATTGACTTTACCGTTGGAAGTTGAGGCTTTTTGCTAAAACTTACATCTTCTTTGTTTTGATTCTCAAACATTTTTGTCATGGAATTGTTACCTATGTCAATTAATCAAATATGTGGATCACATTGCTTTCATTTGTTTAACGTACTATTTATGAAAGGTTTTGCTTGAATGATTCAACTTGGTTATTCATTGCTTTCTTGCTATCAACTATAGACAATTGTTTTGTATCACTTCATTCACATCCTATGATGCATTACTATCTTGATCACGATTGTGTTGGTTGCATGTCTCATAAAAAGTTATTTTGTTATCACTTACCTACTCGAGGACGAGTAGGAGTTAAGCTTGGGGATGCTGATACGTGTCAAACGTATCTATAATTTTTTATTGAGCCATGCTAGTTTTGTGATGTTGTCACATGTTTTTATTATCATATTAATCATTTTTAATGCATTTTGTCGGACTAACCTATTGACAAGATGCCTAGCGCCAGTTTCCTGTTTTTGCTGTTTTTGTATTTCAGAAAGTCCACCACAGGAAATATCGTCGGATTGAGCTCAAAATTTACGGAGATTTTTTATGCGACGGAAGACAGCAGAAGACCAGAGGGTATCCCTGGGGGCCACCCACAGGGCAGGGACGGCCTCCTGCCGCGGCCCCCCTTGGCCCACGGGTGGGACCCGCCCCTACTCCTGGTGGGTCCCCTCGGCCCCCTCCGACGCCTATAAAATCCCTAAAACCCTAAAAACGACGGGGCGGCCATTATTTTCCAGAAAAGTCATCCCGAGGCGCCGTCAACTCAAACCCTAGTTCGGGGGTGATTCTGAAGCAGATCCCGGCACTCTGCCGGAGGGGAGATCGATCCCGGAGGGCTCTTCATCGCCATGCCTTCCTCCGGGATGATTTGTGAGTAGTCCCACCTTGGACCTTGGGTCCATGGTAGTAGCTAGATGGTAGTCTCTCTCTCTTGTGCTTCATGTCTTATGATCTTGTGAGCTGCCTAACATGATCAAGATCGATTATTGTAATGCTATGTGATGTGTTTGCTGGGATCCGATGGATTATAAAGTTATGATCAGATTGTGCATGATTCTTATAAGTTTATTTATGTTCTTGCATGCTCTCTGATATCCGTAGTTACTTTGGCCAAGTGATTGTGTGTATCTTCAAGAGAGAGTATTTATGCTAGATAGTGGGTTCATGCCCCCTTTTGTTCCTGGTCACGAGTGACAGAAATGTCTAAGGGTGAGGTGTGTTGTTGTTACTAAGGATAAAACAGCGGTGTTAAAGTCAATTTTGATATTTAATATTGCTTACTTCATGCGATTTACTTAATGCAAATGTCTGTTACTTGCAACTTAATACCGATGGGTGACAAGCTGGATAGCGATCCTACAGTGGACTTTTTAGACAAAGATGCAGTTGGACTCAACGGTCTTTGTTCATTGTCGTGATGCCTACTTAAATATTATCATGTTCTCTTTGTCATAGCTAGATTAAGTTTGTGTTATAATCTTGTCAATTGCCCAGCTGTAATTTGTTTACCCATCATATGAATGTTCTAATTACTCGAGAGACTCCACTAGTGAACCCATAGCACCCGGTCCATCTTTTTACATTGATTGCAACCTGTATTCATCACTTTTCACCATCATTACTCCTCTGGTCCATTTTCATAATTCATCTATTTTACTATACAATTAACCGCTTTTTTTTCTGCGAGACCGGAAAGATTGACAACCTTTCCGCCGTTAGGGGCAAAGTATTTTGGTTGAGTGTGTGCAGGTCCACGTCTGTTGAAGATTAAGTGCCAGATATCTTCAACATTCACTTTGTTGTTGATTTCAAGGTCCTGCTGGTTCGATAAACCTCGGTTCGTTATCGAGGGAAAACTGCTACTTGCTACATCTCCGCCTTCGCTTGGGGCACCACCCAACTCTTCATCAGTAGCAATCACATGTGAGGCAAGACATTAGTGATGTGTTATATTCAAATTATTCAAACAATAATGTGGGATGTAAAAATGGATTTAGAAGATGCTTGTATAACTAGAGGGAAGTACTGTATATTCCAAGACTATGCCGAAAGAATGTGTGTAACTGATATTAATCTTTATGTTTTTCAAGTTTTTATTTCTTTCAAACCACTCGAAATAGCTTATCCAAAAGTTATCCGATTGAACTATAGAAACTACTATGATCCCAAGACATAATGGTGTGTGACTCGCTTGCAATGGACCGAACAATTGCTCGTGTGGTTCTTTTTCAATTGTATACACGTTTGAGTAGACTTTTTCGTTGATGCTTGTTTGGCCAGCAACTTATATCTTCTCTCAGCAAGATGTGTAGGGGATCCCAAGAGATACATGTACTCAACTTATTTGAAACTGGGCAGGAAAGTTGTGTAATTCATTGACACGAAGAGACGAAGATAACCACACGAAATACTGGAAGATGCGAGCACCAAGAGAACTAGATGTTTTACTTGCTTCAGTATCACAGGGGTGCATCACTGATGCGTCTTGGCAGGGAAAGCTTTAGAGGACATAATCAGGAAGGTGGAGAAGTCTCTCGTGAAGGCTGCTATCGAGGGCAAAAGAAGAAAAAAAAGGAATATCAAGGAAAGCTCCGGTGGATGCGTGGTCCTAGAGTTGTCATCAGTTTGCGATTGATTTAGGTAGAGAGAGGTTGTTGCTTTCGTTGTTGTTGTCTTTCGTTGTCTGGGCTGCTCCCTGTGGTGTTTGTTGTTGGTGTTTGTTGTATGGTTTTCACCCGGTTTCTCCCACTAATAAATCGGGCACCTTCTTCTTAATAAATGGATAAGGCAAACCTTTTACCTTCGTTTCAAAAAAAATTCAGAGTGAACGATTCAGATCTCACAAGAGAGCGAGAACCAGTACCTAGAGGAATGCAAGCAAGCACACACGAGATAACAACCGGCGATATCAGGGGCAGTACATCAACAAATGGTGGCAGAAGTTGAAATTTGGCCACTGATGCGCCAACATCTCTGTGGCCTCCCATTTATATTTTGTGACGTTGCATGTAGCAAAAGTGTATTATAAGGATTCCTGATGTCTTCTATGCCTACCTCACAAAGTGGCCAAATCAATGGAGGTATGTTATTGTTCGTCTCTTGCATCTAGATGAAGCTACAACATTGGAGAAGTCCCTTCATGTCTATCCCATCTAGCAGCCCACATCTCTCTTTTATGGCTCAAAAAATATCGTGTTGGTTTAATGTATTGTACTATAGGACTTCACAAATATATCGAATATCTCTCGGCAAGTTAAATGTACATCCACCAGTAGCAACAATTTTAGTTTCTAGTTCCCTTCAAAAGGCCAATATCCAAATCACTCTGTCTAATAAAGCCACGAAAATGCAAGTAAAATCTAGTAGGGTAGTGATGAAGAATTATAGAGAAATTTAATCAACGTGGTTTAACAGTTACAAAAACGTGAAGTTCCATCTTTCAGAGGTTCATGCCGCTTTCAGAGGATGCCGGAGGGGAAAACCCCACGTGGACGAGAGCGGTCGGATCTGGGCGGCAGCAGCGGCTGACTCACAAAGGGGAAAGGGGGGGAGGGGAGAAGAAAAGTCCGAATGCAATAAATAATATGGATCTCCAAAAACCGGGATAAACTTGAAGTCCAAACTAGACAATAATGCCCTAGATGAAATTTCGCTCATTCTTTCTATTCTTCATCTTCTAAGTTATGTACAAAATTTTCGGTGGACCAAATTTTCTGTGATAAGAAAAATGAAGAGTTATACAAAACTCACCACCACAACACATAAAAAACTATAAAGAAATTAAGGGATTTAGTGTCTATTTACGGTTCAAGCTAAGATATCTTAAGGAAAAAACATGCAAAAACTCCGTCTAATTTATCAGTCAGCATTCGCTGCAGACCAGTCAAACAGTGTACATTTGTCGTGCTCATACTGATGCCCTCCTGCTTCTAAATTATATATGAGTAAAATCTATTAGGTAACCATTATTTTGGCTTGTTAATTGGTGAACTGCAAATTAGAGACAGTTGCAATTCCAACACGATACACTATTTACTCCGTAGGTACTTTCAGGTGCATCACATTAACTTATGAGACTGTTTATGTGTGGTGCAAATACATATACTACTTCTTTCCCAAAAAGGATGTTATATTTTTTTTTCTAAATTTAAATGTATCTAGAGACTAAATATAGTGTCTAGATACATTTAAATTTAGATAAAGGAATGACATTCTTTTTAGAACGGAGCGAGTATATGAATGCGTTGTCAGTTTGTCACATCATCAATGCAAGGACATTGTCCAATGCACGAACGAGAAAGCCTAGAGCCAAACGCATCTGCGGACAAACGGTGAATTCTAATGATTTTTTTTCTTTCGGAGCAGGCTAATTTTTTGCCAGGACGAGAATAGAACAACCCAAATAAGCCTAAATGATAGAAAAGATAGTCTTGGAAAAATTGACTCAAGACTAAGGGCCCTAGTCTCCCAACATCAGGTTACTCAAAGGCTTGGCTCTCACAAGGAACCAGGTTGTTATTCCGTACTTTCCTTCAGAAATGGTGAACTTCTAGGGGGTCTCGACCAGCTAGAAGACTCTTTTTTTCCCTTTTCTCAAAGATGCCAACGGACCAAGAAAAGGAATGCACTTATACTATTATTGCAAGGCTCATTGGTGAATCCGGCGCTAACCTTTTGTATTGCTTCGCCCACCACCGACCAGAGTGTCGATACGAACAATCCTACTACTACCTCCATCCATAAAAGGTGTCACAAAATTTTCTAGATATGGATCTATCTAGATACGAAACACGTCTAGATATGTGACATCCTTTTATAGACGGAGGGAATAGTTACTTTCAGTTGCATTGTTTCTTACGTTGTTGCTTTTTACCCTGAGCATGGTATTGAGAAGGTATGACAATTCCCAAGGCCTCCTAAACCTACGACAACCAGCCAACCGAGCAAGCCAGTGGGAGTTTGAGTTTATCCTCCTCCATACCAACAGTCAACCAACCTCAACATAAATAAAGCACTCGCGCTCGTTCCTCACCTCATGTGTGCTCAACTATCTTAAGGCAGTTACTCACACGAGCATTTGTACGATGTATCTACCAATGTCTACATTTAGGTGGGAGCCTCGGCGATGTTTCACTGGTTGTTCATTCTATTCAAGTCACGGAGTACATATTGACACACAATGTTTTCAAGCCAATAAAACTTATTCTGGAGTCAAGTGAAAACTCTAAATAGCCTCTATGGCCCGTCATAAAATAAAATAAATTCTATTTTTAAAATAGCCTTATATATGTATATATTTTGTCACAGAAATTTTCTTGTCAATAACATCCGTAAATGTGTATCTTCGAAAAAGCATGAGATTAAAGGATGTGTCAATCGTTGACACAAGCCTTCTTTCTGCTCCATCGAAATCCTAACTGACATCGCCACAAAACCCTTATCCCCTAACCTCATGGCGCTATCGAAGGATGCCTGCAGGCAAAACCCTGCGCAGCAGACGAGAATCGGCATGCCTTCGTCTTCTCGCCTCTTCTCACAACGGCAGTCAACCCTGTATTGGATGTGTATGCGGAGGTTAGAATCATTGAAAAAAATAGCGCGCTATAACGCCAGTAATAGCACGATATAGCATTTTGAGACTTGTCTCGCTAAATAAATCAGTATATAATGTCTCGCTAATAGCATGATATAGCGCGATATAGCACGCAAATAGTATATTTTTAAAGCACTATTTTATAGCGATTAGAATTCAGGCGAGTGACCCGAAATGGGTGGTTGCTGGGCAGACGGGGTTGTGCGGGTAGACTATGCTAGCTCGGTAACGGTGACGCGGCTGCCACAACCTGGTTCTTCCGGCCATAGGGCCTATAGTGGGGGTCTTGCAGCGGGGAAGTTGATGCCCTGCCAAATGCTGGGTCAGGCCCATGGGTGTGCAGAGTGTGCGGGCTTAACAGGGCCCATAATGTTTAGGGGCCCAGAGATTTGGTGAACATAGGCCTGCTTCACCCTTAGTAGAGTATAGCCCATCGGAGGATCAGACGATCAGTAGCCCGTTATCCCTGCTAGACGCAGGCATGGAAGCTATTGTTGTATGTTAAGAAAAAATTTGCGCTGGATTGCAAAATAAATCTACACGACTGGTTTTGATATCGAGACCTCAAACTTGCCATTTCTTTCACTAGTACTATCATACATCATAAATATTAGTAAGTTTACCCTCAACATCTATTTCTTTATTTTAGTATGTCGCACTTTGACGGCCATAAGCTGAAATTGCCAATCATTGAAATGCCATGGTAATAGAAAGCATTAGCACCTGATGAAATCAGATGTATATATTATATGAGGCATGCTTGAATGATGAATGGTTCTCAAGATTACTATAATTTGTAAATAGGAATAATCATATAACACAAAAAAGTTGAAATTATTCGTGATTGTTATCACATTATACAAGTT
Source organism: Puccinellia tenuiflora (assembly GCA_012064385.1). Lineage (NCBI taxonomy): Eukaryota > Viridiplantae > Streptophyta > Magnoliopsida > Poales > Poaceae > Puccinellia > Puccinellia tenuiflora. The sequence continues at coordinate 764,134 of QRDG01000441.1, read as the reverse complement.
TCCGTTAATTGGGCAGACAAGAGATCAGAAGATAGTGCAACTAGAGAGTAATTAAACATGATTTACTTGCTGCTCGACCAGGGTAGATGCCTCATGTCTTTGTTCCAGGAAAAATTCTAGGTGACCAGATCATTTCGCCCGATCTGAAACTTTGAAATGAGCAGCTTGTTATCTATGTTTCCTTGGACTTAAAGATTCATGTATAGCTTCCTATAGAGAGCACTACATGTGGAAATTCATCACCTTCCGACGACACTCGAGACGAGATGGTCTTGGCTGCAGCTTCGTGACAAGTTGTTAGACTCATACAAGAAGTCTGTGGAGTCCATAGACATGGTTGGATAGTTACTCGCGTCCCCGCTTGAAGTCACACCACAAGTCACTGAAGACCACCCTATTGCCATGCTAGTAGAACCTCATGAGCCCAAACTTATCATCCTATGGCTCTTGTGCATGCTGAAGGTTGATCTCCTCAAATAAACATTTCCATGATGCCTCCTAGTCCCATCATTGGAAGTTCACAAAATTTCACTTTCATGTGAAGTTACAATCACCATGAGTTTGTTTTATCGATAACTTACTGGTGCTCTGGTCTCTTGCTAGCATTTTTCAATTTATAGGCCGAATGAGATGGCATTCTGAAAACGTCCATGCATGCAATCTTAAGTAGTAGATTAATATGCATCTACCACACTCACATCCATATGAATTGCCTTCATCCTGAGTTTGAAATATGATGTAATAGTAAAGCACACTGCTTGGTAATATACTAATATGTAGCAATTTGATTCACAAGACTATAACATCCGAGGTAAGTGGTTTACCATTGTCAGAAGACTCTAAAACAGAGTTAGGACCCTCCAACGCCCAGCTCCCTTAATGCTAGGAGCACGATTCTGACAACATCAATTTAGATGGTATAAACACCGATCGCGTCAAGATTTGACCCTCAATGCCCAAAGAATCCCATGATGTTGTCGTTGTTTGGCACATGCACGTTGAAAGCATCGCCTTGCATTCTCCCAAAGGGACCATATGTTCTAAAGTTTGTGAGGAACTTAAGAGAAGATGGTTTTCATGGTACCAAGTTTTTCCTGATAATTCCTTACAGCTCGTTTGGTATCCGTCAATTCGACCTGGAATTAGGGAATTCAATCGCGATTCTAAAAATCCCACATTGTATGTCTTCCACGGAATTGTAGTGTCATTTCAATTGGAAATTCCACCAGATTGACACGCTACGTTAAGTGGATTCCCTTTCTCCACCCATCATTTTGCTAGAATCGTGGGAGCGCCTCCTTCCTTCCAAAACCAAGCGTGTCTCCTCTGATCCCAGCTACCTCCTCGCCGCCTTGATCTGCCTCCGGTAAGCGGCTGCCAGCGAGCTCCTCCCGCCCTTCCTCGGCTCCTTCCTTCCTCAGTTCCATCGACTACTCCTTTTCTTCTCAGCAGTTTCGCCATGGCTCTTCCCCACCGACCGAAGGACGGCGAGCGTCGGTGCCCTCTCCCGCCGCGCGAGGACCCCTACAGATGTGCGACCACCCATGCGGCGAACAACAGCCTCCAAGCAGGCCCCGTGAGTCGTACTCGTGGTCCACGTCGTACGAGACAGCCACTATCACGCCAGCGAGGTTGCACACCAGCATGCTGATAGGCGGCACGAGCAGGTTCGTCCTCATCGGCCGGCATCTTTCTGTCCGTCGAGAAGATGACGTCGATGCCGGTGCAAGCCCTGAAAATGCCATGGAATACAGCAGCAAGGCCGGTAGAGGTATCAATCACCCACCAAGAGCTTCTAGTCCTTCCACTACACCCGTAGCGACATGCCGCTCCACCTCAGCTCCAGTGCCACGGAGGTGACCGCCGAGGAGAGCAGCAGGACGAGCATGACCCAGGCGTCGGGGAAGATAGAGGTGTCGGCTAGGAGGCAGACGGCCGAGAGCGTGCAATATATGGTGAGCGGAAGGGAGGCGAGCTGGTAGGCGTCGTGCTTCGCTTATGCCAGCCACGTATTGACCTCCAACTCATCCCTAACCTCTCACATGGTTTCTCCACCTAGTCCCCTTCGGTCAAATGGAATTCATTTCATTTATAAATCCATGTGGCAGCCAAACATAATATTTGGTATTGGATTTTCGATTCAGCCAAATGAATACCTGGTGGAACATTGAATTCATTTCATTTCCACCAAATGAAATGAATACATGGGAGCCAAACGAGCTGTTAATGTATTCTAGAAGGTGCTAGCTGGATCTTCAAATACAAGACCAAACAAGTCAATCATAGCCGATTCTCATTAATTTTAGAAATTATCTATGGAAATGAAACAATGAGAAAGGGCTTAAATTTCACCCACTATTTCACGGCCACCTCCACCGCCACCCCATGGACCTACAATCCGCATCTGACCAAACCGGTCGAAGTAAGAAAATGTGATTGGATCAACCACCCATCCGCTATAAATCGTCAAGCTTTCTAGATGATATGGTGTCTTGGTGATGTTGCAGTTTGTGCCTCCATCTCCACCCCATGGTCTAATGTTTGTTGGATTGCTCTGCTTGAAAGCGGCGGAGAGCAACAGATTGCATGTTAGGCACTTACGTATGTTGCTCAAATGTTCATCAAGAAATAAAAGATGATAGTCTAGATAATTTGATGGAGAACACCTGATTTGTACAAACAAAAATAACACAAGAAATGTAAAAGAATCTATGTATTGTTACAAAATGCTTTTATCATAAGGTTCACCTATGTCAATTTTTTCTGTGATTGCCATTTTGAAATTCAAGCTTGATATGTATTTATAATTTCTTGTGAGTGCTAGAACGTTTAAATGTTTAGGAATGTTTTCACGCTTTTTTATTATTTTTTTAAATGTGAGTATCTTGTTTGATTTTTTCACACTAATATAGCCTATTTTGGGATAAAATTCTAACTTACATTGTACATTGGTCGCATCTGTTCTTCTGGCCCCATCGGCTGGTATGGTTCCATCTATTGTTGTGGCACTGGCCCCAACGGCTGGTATGGTCCCATTTGTTGTTGTGGTCCCATTGGTCTTATCGGTTGGCACAGTCTCATCTATTGTTGTCGACTGATCGGTTGACAGGGCCCTATCGGTTGTAGTGTTCCAGCCGATCCCATAGGTTTGTAATCTTTAATGGACGGGGCAATATCCTTGGATGGTAAGCTCAATAATATTTTCATAGTCACTCTGCTCATACATTTTTTTGTATATAACACCACGTGCCATCGCAAATTTCCCAGCGCCACCAACAATCGCCTCATCACCATCTTTGACCGAAATTCCCATCACACTACAGGAATGGCGCGCTACGCCGACGGCTTTATGTCGGTGTCGTCGGCGTAGGGGCCGAGCTGGGCTGCCCAGACTAACCGTCGGCGTACAGAGCTACGCCGACGGCAAAGCCGTCGGCATATCTATGTTTTTTTTCTTCTATTTTTTATTTAATATGGAATAATTCATATCTTTAAATCCGTAAATCGAAATTTAACAAATAAAATGTCTAAATCGATTAGAAAAATGAGAGGAATCCAAATATGACAACTATATCATCTTTTGCATCACAAAAACTCATTTAACTAGGCAAAATTACTTTCAAAAAATCGGCATAAACTCATTTAACTAGGCGAAATTAGGTAGAAATCAAGAAAAATCCTAATACTTGGGGACTATCCATCAAGTGTGGATTACTCTTTGTGAAAATTAGATGGGTGCCATTTTGCACCATATTTGTTGTACTTGGTTCACAAAAAAAGTCATTTTTACCACTTAGAAAAAGGAAAATGGTATTTATAAAAATAATTAGAAAAATCCCTTCGGAATCATTGTTTGCTATACAAAGATACACCTATTTGTTGAATATGGGAACTTTATCACAAACTATGCCGTGGGAATAGTCATAACTTGGTCATTTGGCTTGAAAATTATAGATGTTTATACATGATAGACCTTTTTGTGAAGATTTTTTTGAACAATTTGTCAAAAATCAAGTTTATCATTTTTCATAGCAAATAGTACACATAAAAGGACTCCATGCTAGAGGATATATTGTTTTGAGGTTTTTTTCACTTTATTTGATTTTTTTCACAAAACGGTCAAAATGGCCACCATGCTATTCATCGAAATATAACCACTAGTTGTGTACCTTAAAATTATTAAAAAAAAATCAGACCAAACTATCAAACACTTGTAGTTCAAATTTGGATTACTTTCGTAAAATCGGCGTAAACTCATTTAACTAGGCGAAATTAGGTACAAATCAATAAAAATCTTAATACTTGGGGACTATCCATCAAATGTAGACTACTCTTTGTGAAAATTAGATGGGTGCCATTTTGCACCATATTTTTTGTACTTGGTTCACAAAAAAAAGTCATTTTTGCCACTTAGAAAAAGGAAAATGATATTTATAAAAATAATTTTAAAAATACCTTCGGAACCATTGTTTCCTATACCAAGATACACCTATTTGTTGAATATGAGAACTTTATCACAAACTATGCCGTGGGAATAGTCATAACTTGGTCATTTGGCTTGAAACTTATAGATGTTTATACATGATAGAACTTTTTGTGAAGATTTTTTTGAACAATTTATCAAAAATCAAGTTTATCATTTTTCATAGCAACTAGTACACATAAAAGGACTCCATGCCAGAGGATATCTTTTTTGAGGTTTTTTTTCACTTTATTTGATTTTTTTTTCAAAAACGGTCAAAATGGCCACCATTACTATTCATCGAAAGAGGTCCAATTTTTTAAGTTTATCGATGTTTTTGCGAGGAAAAAGATGATATGGATATCATATTTGAATTCCTCTCATTTTTCTAATCGACTTAGACATTTTATTTGTCAAATTTTGATTTACGGATTTAAAGATATGAATTATTCCATACTAGTCATCAACCCGTGCGACTGCACGGGCTAGAATATCTTTTTTGGACACTTACTTATGTATTCAATTTTTTTTATAATTTACAACACATCACCCAAAAATTGAGTCCGCGTATATGTGCAGCTTGATTCAAAAAGTAAATATGAATTTATTTTTGATCGGATACAAATATTATATTCATAGAGATAACCAAATATTTCATATTATTAAATCATAATACAATGCTTAAAGCTTCACTAAATTATATTCATCATATTAGATTGAACCATAATAAACATGCAAAGTGTAGCACTCAGTGATATACTGACACACTAAAATATGGATACGCATGTTTTATCTAGGAAAAATAATGTATTTGTATATAATTTTACTTACATCGGAATGGGGCTCAAGATGCCATGAGATATTATAAAAAGCGTCTGTCATATGAATCTTAGGTTTCACTAAGGGACCAAATGTTTTGACAAATATGTTGTAGAACATGTTTTGAGTGATTCGATTCAGATAACATACAATTCAAAAAAATTGTAGTTTAATGATATAGCTTCAATACAGCCTATGTATGTGTAGCAAAATAAGTGGAAAATTTACATAATTTTGACAGCAGACGGCAGAGGATGGGTTCACCTCGGCAATGATCAATTATAGCAGTGTTGAGTTGAAGGGAAGGTGGGAGCAGTCTACAAAAAATATTATATAGAAAACTGCCGTTATTATTAAGTTTCTTTGAAAAAAAAAAAGTTCAACCATGCATGCATGGCAAACACTCAGTCAACAATTTACGTACTGTCTTTGGACATCCCGCAAGAAAAGAAACATCAATCTAGAAAAATTAATCTGAAACATCCGATGACCCTTACAATAATCGTTAAATAGTGCATACATGCTTCTATTATACATCTATCTGAAAATAGTGTATAAGTAGAAATTGTATGTCGGTTACTTTTTCCTCATGCTTGTATATACATCATTTTGAATGATTGCTTCAATAGCGATCCTACGTGCAAAATTGCATATAAGAGTTTGTCAGAAGAAATTTCCTATAACGAAGTATAAAAGTAAAAAAAAATCGCAAGGAATCCGATACATTTTTCGCAACATGGCTACACTTACCTTTTTAAAGATGGACAAATTAATACATAATTCATTATGCAAAAAGTCAAGTCAGTAACATCGGGGACGAACTAGTTAAGTTCAGTTGGCCTTTCTTCTGAACCATTACCCTGCATGTGCGGGTCGCCGCAGTTCTCGACTAAATCTTCCATTCAAGCGAATTACGTAACAAAGTTAGGCGGATTCAAAATTAGAAATCTCTGGTTAGCCAGATCATAAGAAAATATTGGAAACCTCATTGCACACATACAGTTAGGAGCATATAAATTTGTACAGAGAAATCATGCAGCTGCTCAATGTCATTAATACTTTTCTCAAAAATTACACATGATTTCGTCCTTGTCTGTAATTACAATGAATTATGTATTACTAAATTCAGAGAGCTATAAACCCATGAAGGAAAAAATAAATTCAAATACCTTTAAAACCGCGACCTGCAGAAGCAGAAGCAAGTAAAGTTCAATGTTGCAACTATACTGATAATAAGAGGTACCTAAAATACTATAATGACTTGAGATAAAGATTCTGGTTCCTATTGGCGATCTCGTGCAAAGATCAATTTATTGCATAAGTTTTCCCACAAATACAAATATAAAATTTATGGTAGCAACAGGAAAATACTAAAAATTGTTTCTGAAAAAACTCTATTTGCACCATATAAACTTTATAACATAGTCCAGTTTATTAACACTAAAAAAATCCTCTAGCAACATTGAACATGCGCTCTAAGAGGAATGTAAGAAATAATAAATAATGTTACCCTTTCTTTCTAGACGTAAAAATCCATCGAATGAATCCCATTCTGCTCGCTATCAAAATAAATGAGTGGAACCGTAGATAAGATTAGCAGTTTGATTCTTAAGTATAGATCAATCTCTAAGCCATGGAGTCGTGAGCTTTTGCTTCAGACTCCTGCTGTGGCTTTAGTATCATGCGATGACTATTTCTGCATTTGAGAGACCTGCATAATTAAGCATAATAAACTTGTTTAAGTGGCGAGCTGTAACAATAACTCTTGTCCGACAGAAAGTACCTCTGTACCAACAAACTCTCGATAATAGAAAATCAATCATGCATAAAATCATTATACCCAAAAAACACGTAAAAGAAAGCATAAATACCATTGAGCGTGTTTTCCTTTGAAAGAGAAAAGTCCTAGATTACATCTGAACATGCTATCCAAGAAATACCTAGGAAAAAGCAGTGACTCCCTCATTTTCTCCAACAAATGGATCGAATTGTTCTCCAAAAATGGTTGTTGAAATAATATTCAGCGTCTCGTCTTCATACATCGTTAATGTTGAAGGCAGCCGATTAGATATAACATGAAAACAAATGTTGAAGTGCAGAATGATTAGATATACCATGAACACATAGTGTATATTGGGAAGAAACAACGCACGACATACTGATACTCTCCATATGAAACCTCACGTAGTTTCACTCCAGTTAGTAATTGTCAGGTAAGATATAATGGAACAAATTCTCTAAAGCCTCATGTGAACATCAACTTGAGCTGGCATCAAAGACAACTGGATGTCCTACAGCTCATTATTTATCCGGCAGTTACTTAAAGTATCTGCTGATAAACCTATAAAATTATTTCGTAATTACATCACATTAGAGATCAAGCCGATTGGTGAGGCTTCCACGAAGAATTATACAAAACGGAAAATTGAAATAGCAATTTACGGTTACATGGTTGCTAGCCTGTAGAGTTGGGGGCTTGCAATTCAACCGCTCGGCAGCCTTGCCAACAATGCCGGCCGCTCGGGTTGCTTCAGATTTTCGCCCGTATGGCGTATACAATCTAATCTGTTGCAACAACCGTCTACCGACTTGATTGAGTCAATATTGCTCTATAAGAGATCTAGATTGATTGGTAGGGGATCGTGGAGGCTGGATGTGTTATTTTTTTTTTCCTTTTCTACATGAGAATAACCCGGTTATCCCTTCTTTGGAAATTCGTCATGAGCAGTGGCAGTGCTGATCGGTGGACATCTACAGGATAATGGGTTACTTGCCTGCACTGTGAGGATATGGGTGAAGGCCGACACACTCCAACAGTGTACATGAGAGGTCAAGCGCTGCGCCATCAGTCTGTCCTAGTTCCTCTACTCCGTAGTCAATGACCGCTGCCCGATCTGATTGAAACAGCCGTGATTCAGATCTCGCTCTACACTAGTAGGAAATGGATTATATGTGGATTATATACTCGTGGCGCACCATCATTTTGGTGCGCCACGGGTATATAGCTGTGGTGCACCGAACATAGATACGTCATGGATAGGCCATTACCCGTGGCGCACCAAAATAGAGGTGCGCCACGGCTAAGTGCAGGCTGGGCTGACGGAGGGGCACCCTCCTTAGTCGTGGCGCACCTAACTTTGGTGTGCCACGGATAAGAGTATAGTCGTGGCGCACGGTATTCTATTGCGCCACCAAAATAAAGGTCCGGAGGCCAAATTTTGATCCAACTTACCCGTGGCGCACCAAAATAGTGGTGCGCCACGAGTAACGTCTTAGCCGTGGCGTACCACTATTTTGGTGCGCCACTGGTAAGTTTGCTGCTTTGTGCTCCCATGCACCCCCCCCCCCCCCCCCCCCCCCCCCCCCCCCCCCCCCGCCCCGGTAATCGCCTTTTCAGTTTTGGAGAAGGTAAAAGAAAATGTAAACAATTCAAAGAATAAAATCCTTTAAGATCTAGTAATGTTACATAGCATAGTTGCTACGAAAAATAATAAACATGAATTTTGGCATATTTTACAAAAAACCGATATGGAAGAGTAAAACTGTGATAACTTTTGCATACGAACTCGGATTTTGACGTTTAATACCTTAAAAAAAACTAGACGAAAAGTTACATCCAAATCAAATGGCCTACGGCCTTTTGAGCTGTTTTTGGTCTACAGAATCCCAAAATTCGAAAGGGAACACATAGTTTTTCGACGTTTAAGATTTCTGGGTAAAAAATAATGGAGGGCATCTCTTACCCATGGCGCATCAAGAAGGGGTGCGTGATACGTGTCAAACGTATCTATAATTTTTTATTGATGCATACTAGTTTTGTGATGTTGTTACATGTTTCTACTATCATATTACATCATTTTTATGCATTTTGTCGGACTAACCTATTGACAAGATGCTAGTGCCAGTTTCCTAGTTTTTTGCTGTCTTTTCGTTTCAGAAACTTACCACAGGAAATATTCTCAGAATGCGCTGAAATTTTACAAGGATTTTTTTATTCGCCAAGACGGAGTTTCAGTCCAGAGGGCAGCCCTGGGGGCCACCCACAGGGCAGGGACGACCCCCAGCCACGACCTGCCCTAGGGCGGCGGGTGGGACCCGTCCCTGCTCCTGGTGGGTCCCCTCGGCCCTCTCCGACGCCTATAAAATCAGATTATTCCCAAAAACGTCGAGGCGGGCATTATTTTTCAAAGAATTCACCCCGATGCGCCACCATAAACCCTAGTTTGGGGTGATTCCGAAACTGATCCCGACACCCTGCCGGAGGGGAGATCGATACCGGAGGGCTCTTCATCGCCATGCCTTCCTCCGGGATGATTTGTGAGTAGTCCCATCTTAGACTACGGGTCCATGGCAGTAGCTAGATGGTAGTCTCTCTCCCTTGTGCTTCATGTATTACGATCTTGTGAGCTGCCTAACATGATCAAGATCAATTATTGTAATGCTATGTGATGTGTTTGTTGGGATCCGATAAATTATAAAGTTATGATCAGATTGTGCATGATTCTTATATATTGATTTATGTTCTTGCATGCTCTCCGATGTGCGTAGTTACTTTGGCTAAGTGATTGTGTGTATCTCCAAGAGGGAGTTATTTATGCTAGATAGTGGGTTCATGCCCCCTTTTGTTCGTGGGCACGAGTGACAGAAACGTCTAAGGGCGAGGATGTGCTGTTGCTACTAAGGGTAAAATAGCGGTGTTAATGTCTCTTTTGATATTAGTATTGCTTACTTCATGCACTTTATTTAATGCAAATGTTTGTTACTTGCAACTTAATACCGTTGGGTGACAGGCTGGATAGCGATCCGACGGTGGACTTTTTAGACAAAGATGCAGTTCGACTCAACGGTCTTTATTTATTGTCGTGATGCCTACATAAATATTATCATGTTCTCTATGTCATAGCTAGATTAAGTTTGTGTTATAATCTTATCAATTGCCTAGCTGTAATTTGTTTACCCATCATATGAGTGTTTTATTTACTTGAGAGACTCCACTAGTGAACCCATGGCCCCCGGTCCATCTTTTTACATTGATTGCAACCTTTATTCATCACTTCTCATCATCGTTACTCCTCTGATCTATTTTCATATTTTCATCTATTTTACTATATAATTAACCGCTTTGTTTTCTGCGAGACCGGAAAGATGACAACCTTTCCGCCGTTGGGGGCAAAGTAATTGGTTAAGTGTGTGCAGGTCCACGACTGTTGAAGATTAAGCGCCAGAGATGTTCAACATTCACTTTGTTGTTGATTTCAAGCTCCTACTGGTTCGATAAACCCCGGTTCGTTAACGAGCGAAAACTGCTACTTACTACATCCACGCCTTCACTTGGGGCACAACCCAACGCTACCATCACCGATCAAAAGTGCGCCACGGATAGCTTGATACTCGTGGCGCAGCACTGTGAGGTGCGCCACGGCTATGTGTGATCGATCTGACGGTTCACAAGCTATGATAGGAAGCACACGATCCGTGGACACTATATTCCAGCCAATGGGATGCAAGAACGGGCCACCATGCGGATTGCTGATTGCCAAACTCTCTCCTTCTCCCTTCTTCACCTCACACGCAAGGAGCTACCGTGTAGGAGGCTATCTTGTCGCGGGAGGCCGTCGTCTTCTTTAGGTCGCGGGAGGCCATCTTCTTCTTGGTCGCAGGATGAGCAGATGAGGAGGTCGAAGAGAGGGAGGCGGGGCCACGACGATGACGACGGACGACGAGCGTGGAGCATCACCTCGTTCTACGAAGAGCTCCTACCCGATCCCCTTTCTCCCGTCGAGCATCTCTACCAGCTCCGACCCTGCTCTCACCTCCTCCCTGTCCTTGCTCTCTCCGACCTTGCTCTAAACCTCCTCCCCGTTCTTGCTCTCTCCGACCGTTCTCTCCACCTCCTCACCGTCCTTCTCAGCCTCCCGAAGCGCCCCACGGCGGCCAAGCATGAAGCACCATGGCGCGGAAGCCAAGCACGGCGGCGCGGCGGCCAAGCGCGGCGGTGGGCACCTCGTTCTCGAGCCTAATCTCCTCCACCACGCGCTGCCCCGCCGTGTGCCGCCTCGCTCCGGCCGGCGGCGGCGCCAGCATATGTTTTTAAATCGAAAAATATATACTAGTTGCGCACCACAAACCGGTGCGCCACGGCTAAGTGCATGTACCCATGGCGCAACAAAACCGGTGCGCCACGGGTATATACACTTAGTCGTGACGCACCAAAAAAGGGTGCACCACGGCTAAATATACCATAACTGCCACGGGTAATTTGTTACCCGTGGCGTGGCAATCCGTGGCGCAGCGGGCTGCGCCACAGCTAAGGAAGTTTGATGCGCCATGGGTAAGCCTTTTTGTACTAGTGCTAGCATAGATTGTATTAGTGTGCTTGGGACATGGAAAGAACTTCCTCCTCATCTGCATCAGCGATCATCTGTTGTGATTTTTAGATGGATTTGCTTATGGAAAGTTTAGATGGGACATGCGAATTGGAGGATGAGGAGGAGGGCTGTAGCGCCCCAACCCCGGAATTATACAGAGAGGCTATGTAACCCACAGGTTATGCTACACAATCGAAGGGCATGGGGTTACCGCTTCCACGCAACACCTCGATCATGCCATAAACACTGGCATAGCTATTAATGTATAATAAAGAGATCAAAACTTGTAAAACAACTGGCACATCACAGACTCTACGACACAAAGAGATCATATAATAACTCATATAACGAGAAAGATACAAATTACACAACAAGAGTTACAGACCCGTCAGTACATCAAGCGGAAGCCAAATATATTGTCTAAACAACAAGATCCAAAAGATGGCCTAAGAGGCCTACAGATAAACAAATCCCAGCCAGCTTGTTCCACGACGTCCCAAGCTGCCACCTAGCAACCCCAGACTACTCGTCGATGTCAACGAAAAACCCACCTGTCTGCTCGGTGACGTCCTCCTCTGAAACAATTAAATATTCAACAAAGAGACTGAGTACGACGTACTCAAGTTTAGTAGGGCAATATAGGCTCAATGATGACAAGGCTCTAAAGCTGTAATGTTTGTTTTGCGTAAATCTAGTTTTTATTTATAAAGACATAAACGACTCATGGCATCGACTACTCAGAAGGTTTTCATAAAGGGGTAAGATAGTAAACTTTTATCTTCGGTTTACCTTGAACCAACTTGTAGCCAGAAACCACTCGTCTCCACCAAGGCACTCCCTCGAATCACCCTCGAGGAAATAAACCTTTTAACACACTTTGAGTTGCAACCTCTAACTGCCAAATTTTAATTAAGATTAAAGTTCTCTATGGTCTTGTATATCCGTTGCTAAGTCGTCCATAACCGCAGACACGGTTTTTTGAAAAGATTAAACCCTGCAGCGGTGTACTAATTTACCCATTGGTACCGTCCGGCTCGCCTGATTAGCTCTCTTTCGGGGAAAGCTGGCAAGTGGGTGCGGTTAAACCTTTACTTCGCGTGAGACTATCCAAGAGTCATCTGTAGCGACATGACAAGTTTATCCAGCCTATTTCAGCCCCTGCCCCCATCGCCACACCCTAACACCACACACACCCTCTTCATCACGCCTCATCCACCTGCAACTCACACGTAAATGGAAAGTGCAAACTAGAAGACCCTTGAATACGCCCGCACAAGTTATTTAGTTATAGAGGATTCCATATGTCCCTACCGTTGGAAGCACGCTCAATCTTTGTTCTAGAAACAAGAACTCGCACCTAGGGGCAAGAATGAGGCAAAACACCATCCCCGATGGCAACTCATCCAAGCCTTTTAAGCAATTTAATTAAGTACCACAAGTAACCAAAATGTCCGAACGTTCCATCAACATCATAATTATGGAATTTAATCATCGGACAATATAGCATTCCACTAAGCATGGCTATTCATAGCTAAGCATATATATATACAACAATTATATCTTTAACTCTGGCCAACACATCAAACCTATGGTTCATAGGAGGGGAGACATATGTGATGGCTTAGGGAACATGCAATTCATAGGATACTCTATGTCTTGTCCAAAAATTGACATTGGAATCGAATGCAATATTATGGTGGATAAAATAGTTGTATAAACAATAGGATGCTATATGCCAAGAAGGTTAGGTTATCACTTGCCTTGGTTGGCAATATAAAGATATAGGGCTTTGGGGAAAACAGGGCCGTTGACTTGTCGCTCCATACTCCATTGTCGGCGTTCGGTGTTGTAGCTCTCCACTTCGGGCTCGTCTCGATCTCGATTTGTGTTCTAACGAGAAGAAGCAAACACCGAAAAGAAACAAGACAATCAACACATATTGAAGTGCAATGCGCAAACACATGATGACATGACAAGTTTATGCAAAGATATCATCATTTAAATTAGCTATCAATATTAAATGGAGTGCCAAATAATTAGTACAATTACTTGGAAACAACCCCATATTTAACTTAGTGACCACATTGCTTATAAATTACTCATTTGTGAACATGACATGAATATTAAATGGAGTATTACATTACTAAGAAGTGGCTTAAATATGCATGAACATGACATGAATAGATAGGTATTGCTTTACTGAACAATTTGATACCTCATTTGTGATTTTTAGAGTATCGATGAATAAATTGTGAATTAAATGTTTGTTTGAATTTAATTCTTTTAACCAAATAGAGAATAACATCAAAGGAAAGTTTGTTGTCATGATGTGATTTTAGCATGGTTAGATAGCATCTGAAAAGCTGAGCACTTTGATATTTTATTCACAATTTTTGGTTAATTATTTATCAAGTTATGATTTTTCCCAATATTGTTATTATTTTTGCCATTTTAATAGATTCTTGATAAACATCAAGAATATAGTTTCAAAAGACCATTACAATGACACTAACCTGTAGAGTTTGTTTTTCTGAACAAATTGGTATTTTATTTGTTAAATTTGGAGCAATATTTAGTTAGTTATCATTTCTTTTATTTTATTTTATTTCCAAAAGGAAAAACAGAAACACTAGAAGACCGGCCCACAGGCCGGGCACAGACCCGAACCATCCGGCCTCCAGCCGGCCCAGACCGGGACCCAGCCCGGGCTGGTACCCGAGCCATCCGGCCTTTGGCCGGCCCAGACCGGGCAGCCGGGCCGGGCAACCACCCGAGGCTGCCGGCCTCCTGGCCGGCCGGGCCGGTACCCAGGCCGGGCGCACGGCGGTGACCACGGCACGGTGGCGCACGGCGGCGGCGATTTGGCGCACGAGGGAGCGAGTTGAGGGTCGCATTCGACGCGGCATGGGGTGGGCGACCTAAAGCTGGCAACGCCACCCATCTAGGGTCACCGGAGCTCGCCCGACAATGAGCTCGAGCGGCGGCGCTCGGCGGAGCAAAGCGACGAGGCGGTACAAAGGGGGAGGGAGAGGGAAAAGATGTCATGGAGGACCAGAAGCTCACCAGGAGCATGATGGAACGGTCGGGGAAGACTGGGGAGGCCGGACGACGACGATCCCGTGCTCGAACGCGGCGGCCGGGGCGGGGAAGGTGGCGTCGATTCCGTCGATCCAGCACCTCCCGGCGAGCAGAGCTTGGCCCAACAGAGGGAGGAGGTCGAGGCGGAGCTTGCGGTGCATTCAAGTTTCTTCGGGGCGGCCGGAGTCGACGGCGGACACGACAGCGGCGGCGGCGGTAGGAGCTCGACCTAGGGTTTCGCTCAGAGCAGAGAACAGAAGAGAGGGGAAGAGAGGGAGCAGTTGAGTGCGGGGCAGGTAGTCGAGGGCGTCCTCCTTATCCACCACGGAGGGGCCAGGCAGCGCGCGTGGCACGGCGGCATGGCGCCAGTGGCGGCACTATGGCGACATTAAGAAGACGTCGCTGACACAATTGCGCATAACCCCCTGGCTCCACTTAATTTATTTACAAATAGGTCTAGCAGCCTATTGGTGATTTAAAATTAAGACTTTTAAACATTTCTAAAAATTATGAAAATTTTCAGGTAGGGTCCCCATAATATTTATAAGCTCCACAAAAATTGGTGTTGCAGAATAAAATGTTTTGAACACCAATTGTTCATAGTGTTTGAATAACGCAAATTTTAATAATTCTCAAAATCCAATTACTTGGGGTACTTAAATTTTTCAAAAATAGTGAAAATATTTATGGAGGCTCACAATAAGATTTGGAAGCTCCCCATATTTTTCTTTGGAATTTTTGAATCATTTAATATGGTTTCAAAATTAAAAATTGATTTGAACCAATATTGAATTCTCAATTTTTATTTCTTTGATTGTCAAGAAATTGTTTTTGACAAATATTTATAGGATGTATTCTTGGAACTTCCTGGACAAATTGGAAATTCAAGAATAATTTGTTTTGCCAAATTGACAATGTATTTGATTCGGAAATTTGGGAAGGGTTTTGTTTCCTTTGTTTTAAATTTCCAAGTGTTGCTTTATTTAACTTTAGCAATTTAAACATGTATGCCATGATGCAATGAAATGGAAAAGTGAAAATTTGGCTCAAATTTTAGGGTACCAAACTGGGGCTGTTACAGGGGCCTATCGACGATGCTTCATCGTGGCTCGGTGGAGTGATGGACTCTGCAACGGAGACGTTTCTTTAGCAATGCATGGCGGAATTCTTTTGTTTTTTCGGCAATACCTGTTTATTTTTTTCTTATACATATGCGTGAGCGTGGGACAGGGGGCCAGGACTCCTTTGAGTTATTTCATCCGACGGATGACGATATCAAACGGGAAGATCGGATGGACAAATTTTCTTAGCACTTGAGGATTAACGTGGAGGCTCGATTGGTGCCTCCAATTAGTAAATATGAGATTGAATGTAAACTGGAAATAAAGTAAAATTCATTTTATTGTTATTTATTCAAAAAATATTATTACATAATCATTGTTATTTATTCAAATAGATTTTTAAAATTTAAACTTTAAAAAAGTCATGACCTAGGGGTTAATATGATTGATAGGATACTAATATAGACATAGTAAGTTCTAACATCTCATTTTCTAGCCAATTTGGAAAAAACATAAAGGTTAAGCATGCTGGGCTGGAGCAATTTAATGATGGGTGACCCAGTGGAAAGTTTGACCAGGGTAAGTATTTTGACATGAGATTAAGTGTGTGGCTAAGTGAGAAATTTCGGAATATAATTAACAAAAGAATTAAAAAAGATTTTAAAAAATAAAAAAAGTTGAAAAATAATTTAAAAAAATGAAAATATTGAAAAAATATGCCGAAGCCATATTACGCCGACGGAGCCGTCAGCGTAGCTTGTACCGACAGCCTTTCTTTTAGCCGTCGGTGTACCGCCTGTTTCCTGTAGTGTCACCTGAATTGTGGACCCTCTAAATCTGCATAATACACATGCAGTTAAGAATAACAAGCTATCTCATACTTTTTGTTAATTCTAAGAAGCTATTTGTTATCTTTGTCTCGCTTTTGAATTTGAAGTTGCACTATCTTTTGCTTGTCCATGAATATTCCAGGAAAGTGTGATTTTTTAGCGATTATATAAGATTTTGCACAATCAGAGTAGTTATGTTAACGTGTCGTAACTTTTCTCCGTTCATTGTTTTTCCATCCAGAAGATGATGCCGAATGATACAATTTCTATTCTTCCTGTCCAAGTTACAGCTTGGTTTCCCTATTTTAAGTCCTATATTTATTTCTTAGCTTTTTGTTCAGCCCGATTAATTTATTTCTGTACGATATAAATTCAGATCAATATGGTATGTTGTTCCGCAAATAGTGCTTCAGGACGGAACAAAAATTGAAACTCAAAATAAAACGGTACGCTCATACTATTGGCGAAACTAAAACCAGAAGAAAAGATCGGGCCAGCAAATTAATTCAGTGCAACCACCGTACAGACGTACGTACCTTTAAGTCTCGAAGACGATGCTGAAGGAGTGTTTTTTTCACGTAACCATATATTCCATTAGACAATATTTTTACACAAATTACACATATGGTCACTACATGACAATAAACAGACTTGTCAACCAAATTTGCACAAAGAACCCTGCAAGAAGTAACTTTAAATTTCAAACCTTGACCGATCTTGTGCCTCGTCGAAATGTCGTCCACCATCGTCCTCCGCCACCACCGTGGCAGCGCTGAAAAAGGAGGCGAGCAGCCGTCAAACCTAAGATCTGGGGGAGCATCTTCGCATAGAAGGATGCTTTCTAAGCCGATGAATCGGGTCGTGGCAAGCGAAGAGACCGAGACTTTGTGACACGTAGGGCGGGGACTTCCTCGTGCTCACCAGATCCCGACGCCGTCAACTTCATCCGACACAGTCGAAGAAGAAGAACGCCGCGGCCTGCCGTCATCCACGCACCCAACTGCATGACGCCAAACACAACTGCAGCAGCCGACACGATCGCCACCCGCGAGAGTGCCGAACGCTGACCACCAGATCCAGAGATCGGCGAGACGGCCGGGCCACCTGGCCCCAGACGCCAAATGTAGGAGCGACACCGAAATGGAGGAAAAGCATAGGCAAATTATTTCGACCCGACGCCGTCTCCTCCACAGAAGCAGCACCTCAAGAAAACACTAGGCCCAACCCCAATTACAGACCGGTGTCGAAGCACCGTCGTCCCCACCGTTCTCGTCGCCAGAGTGGCCGACGGTGGGGGCAGGGACCAGTCGCTTGGCCAGTGTAGTTGGGGGCATATCGGTTTTCCCCGGAGCCCTCTTCCCTGGTGTCGTGGTGGGTGGCACAGCATATCCATCGGAGATGGAGAAGTTGTGGGACTTGGCAACGATGACGTTTACACAGGATTGGACACAAGCACGGCAAGCACACGCGATGTACCCAGATTCAGGGCCCTCGTGGTGAGGTAAAACCCTTATGTCATGCCTTGTTTCTTTTTATTGATTGATCACAGAGTTTCGGGCTACAAGGTGCTCCTGGAGCTGTTTCTGTGGAAGTGCCGGCTGCTCAGGGCAGGCCGACTGGAGGAAGAAGAAGATTACAGAATGTGGTCCGACTGCGCTCCTTCTACTTCCCTAGCCTGTCGATCAAAGAAAATCCACGTGCCTCGCAAGGAGGCTCAACCCGTCTTATAAAGACAGCGGGCTGAGGACTAGTGTTTACAGGGAAATTACAAGCTTGCCCTCATGACGTCAGCCGTGACACGGTAGATGACGTAGGCCGGCTCCAGCTGGGCACTCATGGCATGTGAGCGTAACAGCCGACTGGGCACTGTTCACTCACGCCGATCATCTGAAGCCTGGCCCACGAGTACGGTCTTGTCGGTTGGTGGTCGTGGCCGGGTCTGGCTACGCAGTCGGCGACGTCCGGGTGCGATCGCCCATGCGGCAGGCGTGGCCCCGGCTGCGCAGTTGGCTGCTTCCACCCAGCCGGTTGGGCCTTGCTTGGTTTTTGAGTTTTATTTTATTGGCCTTGTCCTTATTTGCACGTCCTTAAGGGTATCCGGGGTTTATTCCCCCGACACCTGGCGGCTAGGGCTGGGAGAAAAGAAAAGGTCGTCAACGGAACGGATTAGGTTGACCAAGCATTAGTTGATGGTGAAGGAGTTGTGCCAGCTGCCGGCGAGGACGTGCAAAGCCCCGGCCGCGTGCGACGGGCGCGTAGAGTCCAAGCCCGTCGTGGATGGTCCAGTCGTTGACGGTGGTGGTGCTGAGTACGGTGACATTGTTCCCGTCGATCACGACCGACTGGTTCTGGTTTGGCCCGGTGAGGGTGTGGTGGAGGTACAGGTTGCGGAAGCTCAGCTCGTTGATCTTCTCGCCGACCTGGCCATCTATCAGTGATGATTAGTGCGAGTTGTGGCCGGAGGTGCGGGAGAGATATAACTTATATAACCTGGAGTCCTGGACTGATCTCCATGATTGAATTCGTGTTTCATGTGTGGCCACATATATGCATCGTTCTTGTGATTAGTGTTCACTGTTTGGTTGTCGATATAGTGCCACCCCTGGCACCACGTGTGCGTGAAGAACGTGGATGATTTGAGAGTCTAACAAAATGGAAAAGGGTCCCGGCCATGCTATCGGATTGGTTCTGAATGAGTGAATGGTATGAAATCCTTTTACGAAACTAGAGCATGATTTTCATGCTGCAGAGCGCGAGAATGCTCGCCGATGTTTACACTGATAGAGGAAGAGAAGGCGATGCTAATGACCTACTCGCCAGGGTAGACTCCGGTCGAATGCATAATTCAGATTTATCAACTGGGGCGTTAACTAAATACCAGCTGTCCCATCCGGTTGTACTCATTTTCAATATACTCCAAAACATTTCAATTTTTAATAACATTGCGGTGCTTAGATTTTGAATGACCCCCGTTCGGTCGATTCCTTTACTAATATAGGAAATAATCAAGTTTTCAACAACCAAGGCAAACTGTAGAAACCAATAAAACTTCTGTCAGCTTTATGTTGTTAGTTGTAAGCCAGAACATGCATGCATGACCAAGGTTTTGCACAACAACTGCAGATGACGTGCTTTCGGTTGATTCTACTATTTGATCCATAGTGGTACTCAGAACCCTGGAGTGCATACAACACGGGCGGAACGGACCAAACCTACAACTCACTCTAAGACCATAGGGAACTAGGAGACTGATACAATTCTACAAACCCCCAACTACATGGCAATTTTGGCAGCGTGACAAAAGATGAGCTTGTGCCAGGGCGATTCGCGATGCCTCCTAGGCCTATCATTTCTAGAGCATAAATGTCACAACCACATGTATACTCCATGTCATGTTCATTTTGTCTATCGATCAATTGATGCGGTTTCTTTAAAAAATGTTCAAATTTATAGGCCGGAGGAGTTGGCAGCCTTAAAGCTGACATGTACACTTTGGGTACGTTGTCTATTCAATGTGCACCTATCACTGAATTGGTGTGCCTGACATTAACATTCCAGCTCTCATGTACATTCTTGAAATTATCAGTTGATGTTGGACTTGGACTGGCCTCTTGGGCCACCATATGGGACTTGTCGGGCGCATAATTACCATATGAGCTGGACGCTACATATACCTGCGAAGAGACAAGGGTTCGACATCCAAGAGGATCAGGGGAACGGCATGGCGGCACCTTCTTTCGCACCTCAGCTCTGATTCGTCAGTTTTCTTGCTTGTTTATCATGTATCCAAATCCTCCTCTGAATCTATAAGCATACTTCGACGCAATATGCAGTGACATCATCTAATACCATGAATACTGCCATACTGACTCTACCAGGAACAAAGAATTGCACATGCCATGGGATCCCTACAAGTTACTACTTCGTTATCATCCGAAGTTTCGGCTTGGGGACCAGTCATATTCTACAGATACTTGTACTTGGGCCGCCATATGCGACTGAGTCGGGCGTCGAACCACATGAGTTGCACGCTACTTATACCCGCGACGAGACAAAGGGTCGGACATCCAAAAGAATCAGGAGAATGGCATGGCGACACCATCTCTCCTACATCGGCTTTGATTCCCCAACGTTCGTCTTGCTTGTTGATCACGTAGCCAAATCCTCATCTAAAGAAACTTTCTTCCCATCAGTGACCCCTCGCGTGATTTTGCGACATCTTATAACAGAAGGTGGTAAATAATGTGTCCTCTGGGTTTACAGATTTTTCATAAAGCATTGGATGCAGTTCAAAATTCATCGTCAAATCACGCTACGTACGTAGTTAAGAAATGTGCTGCTATCCTTGACCCAAATCCTGAATTCTCTTTAATATATCTTTGTATAAATATTGACCGTTAATCGAGTATTTTGGCACCAGAAACGATTCTTTACCCATGGGGAGTCGAGATTTTTTGCTTTCCGGAAATTACCTCCATTTATAGTATATATTTTCCAAACAGAATATTAATTTCAAAAAGGCATTTTAAACAATGTTAACCACCTGGTAACCGCTTAGTTACAACGATAATGTGACCATTAAAGAAGATAGATTTAAACCATTCAAAACAAGTGTACACAAAACAACAAAAGGTGGATTTAAACCATTTAAAAAATAATATAGGTTTAGCACCAACGTTTTCAATATACCACATATGTAAATCTTCAGAAAAACATAGGGAGCACCTTGTTCTCGGTGGATTAGGAAGTAGCAGCCCACTTGCAACTCACACACAACTTGAATCAAAATGAAGTTGAACGGCTCAGTTGTAACCACTTGTAACTGGATATAATTCAATTGCAACCGACTTGCAACTTATACGACACACGAGTCACGATGCAAATTCAATGTTCTTGGAGGCGATCGAGCTCTAACATAATTCTTGGTGGACCTAAAACTAGCGAACCCGAAAAACATATTACTGCTGACAACCAAACTAGTGCATTATAATTGCTGCTCGCATAGGCCATGTCGGAACGATCACTTCGTGTTGTGTGGATTTGTACGGTGGCAACGAATTGATGTACTTATACTTTTATCTAACTTCTGGCGAGGGGGCACCATACTTGCTTCATGTGGTTGTCACATGTATCATTCTTTCTAGCTGAACATTAATCGCCAAAGGAGGTATGTCATTGTGCTCATGTGAGGAACGTGGATGACGTGAGATTTAACAAAATGGAAAGTGGTGCTCTGTTCTGATTGTGAAGGTTTGGATGGTCTGAAACCCTTTGGAATGCTACTGCAACAATTTGTGTTTCGGACGACATGAATGGTCGAATGTGTTCAGACGGTTTAAGAAAAAAAAAGGTGAGGAAATAGAGAATGGACAAATAGTAAGATCGAAGTGGAAAATTGCTCAGTCATTATCAATCAAAGAGCAAGGGAAGTCAGGCACTATGCTAATCGTTTGTGCTTTTGATTGCTTCTCTTCTGCCTCACACAGCCATGGAGTCACAAGGTCATACATGGAGCCATGGATTCAGTAGAGCTGGTCGCATCATGTTCACAAGGCCGATACCATCAGCTGCCCCCCACGAGACATTCAAAACACCAGACGTTTACTCTACGCAGACATAGTCTCACAGACACAAACTGCATGACTGTTTTGTTCCCGAGTTGTACAGTCTGCTGGTGACAAAGAAATTCGCGATGCCTCCCAGGCCAATCAATGCCCGCCAGAACATGAATTTCATACCGGTATGAACTTGTCACATAGAATTTGTCTACCAATCACCCGTTGCCTCTAGCCTCTTTCCAGTATATTTTAATTTATAGGCAGAGAGTGGTGGCAGCCAGAAACTCAAATGTACTATCGACTTTTATGTTTAGTATGCACATGTCACTGAATTAAGTGGTGTGTCGGCCATATATCAGCTCTCATGTACATCTGTAATTTTCTGGTTCGTAAAACGGTGCAATATATCCTTCAATAAGCTTTCTCCAGCACGGCAATCGTGCTTGAGATTCAGAATACAGAGATGCCGATTAAAGGAAATATTAGAATCGAAGCAACTTAATACTTATGTGCCTTTATATGGGAACAACTATATTAGAAACGCTCAATACTTATGTGCTTGTTGATCAGGGGGCCCACCATTTGTGATCCTTGAGTTGTAAACTGCTTAAACTATATTCCGTATGCTACAAACTATGCAATAAACGGCTGTGTGAATCATTTGGATGCAGAGGCTGGGATTTTCAAGCCCCATTTTCAAAAAAAAAAAAGGTATCCTCTTTGTATTCTAACAACCACGTCCACTGTGAGATTGCCAGCGATGCCGCGCATCCAACAAACATTGTTAACAACGCCATCCTGAACAGATATCAGATCTCCAACGTCTACGGCCCAGCCTCACAAGCTTAACTACCGTCGGCGTGATGGCAGCCGACAGGACTGCAATCCGGCCAAGGGTCCTCCCAGGAACTGACGAGCGATCCGTTACCAGTTACCATCCCAAATTCTGAGGAATATGTGAGAACGAGATATTGTGACAGTTAGCATCATCTGCCCCAACTAGTCTTTTAAACACCAGATCATTTCTGTATGCGGACACAGTCTTACAGGCACAAACTGCACGACTATTTTGTTCATGATGCCTCTTAGGCCTATAATGCCCGCAAGAACCTGGATTTCATATCGGTATGAACTCTTGCATTCACAATGAATTTGTCTATCAGTCACCCGTTGCCTCTAGCCTCTTTCCAGTATGTTTCAATTTATAGGCTGAAAGTGATGGCACCCATAAACTCAAATGTACTATAAAATTTTATGTTTAGTATGCACATGTCACTGAATTAAGGCGTGTACAGACCTGTGTCATATATAGGCTCTGGTGTACATATTTAAATTTTCTGGCACGTAAAATTATGCACCATATCCTTTAGTTAGCTTTCTCGAAGACTGATGTGGATGTACACATGGCCAATGAAGCGCCTTTAGGATTCAGAATCTGGAGGAGCCAATTGTTTAATATATATCCATTTTTATGATAATAGCTAATAGGAAACATCAGTATCCAATGGAAAGAAAAGCTATTCATATTCTACAATGCATGACTGAATATCGAGAGGGCCGAATTCTGTATAGGACTAAACATATAAAATACATTAATCTTAAAAATTGTTTTCATGAGAAGTGTGTAGATCATTTTGACCTTTCATCCATGTTTCAACAAATAATTTCCTTGTAGATTAGACACTGCCTGACATGCAAGTCCCAAAATGAATCCAAATGTGTGCTCAAACTCTATCTCTCCTGAACAAATTAATTTACAAATGAGTGTCCGTCCAGTTGACCTTGTAGCCCTAGAGATTCATGTTTACTCAGTTTCAAGCAAGTGAATGGACAAGCTGTCAGACACCATACATGAAAGCCGTCTGTATGATCCACATACAACAATGATCGAACTAATTCGCAACTCTAATATTCTCCCAAGAAATCCAATACGTACACAACTTTACGGGTCTAATGTTTTGCTTTTTGAATTATAAGTATATTGATTGAGCTGACAAAACAAAGAAAATACCGAAGCTCGGATCCGTCATAGTACTACATGGTGAACGTCATCGACTTTGAACTTGTGAAAAAACTTTGAAGATATTTGAGACTTAATTTACTTCCTTTATTCGCTAATATACAAAGAGCACTAGAAACGAAGTCGGTATACACCTCTAAATGACTACTATACATATCTAATTTTTTGTATTGGAAATTATAAGTCTACTTCAATCGAATTTTCCGCGCCACGGTCTATCGATGACAAGCTCCATTCTGGAGAACAGACCCTCTACCAAAATGTCAAACTGGGTGTGTCTAGGAGCATAAATGACGACCTTTACTGAGTAACATTATAATATCTGAGCTTGGTGTCGAACTTAAGTTTACAGACTTTTGGTGACGTATGCACACCATCACACCAGCTTGTAGTAGGCTTCCCGACTATGTCGTTTCAAAGCTTCCGCTATGATGAACAACAAATGTGGCATCTTCAACAGTTGGTATGGAAGCAACACGATTGCTCCGAATTTTTGATGCCTCCCAACCCAACAAATAGCAAATATTCAACGTGCAGAAGTCCTTGCCAAATCAAGGAGAAGGAGCAACTGCTAACATGTTTCATGTCTATTAACAAAGAAGAATGGTGAAACTTGCACAACTTGTAGCCCTTAAGGTCCTTAGCCTGCTCTTTTATAGACCAGATAATTCACAATGTTAGTTTGTGATTTCGCACATTTAGGGTACCGTTCAGTACAGTGTCATACCCACTGGCTATTATGACGGTTAATTTAATTATCTCATCATCTCAGAACTAGAGATTTTGCAACCAACAACATGCAACATCTTCCTTTGTGTTTTAGCATATTGTAAAAATTCCAGATCAGAAGGATTGTATCTCCTGAAAGTGGACTGTTGAAGGTCACTACGTAGCTGCTGGGTCGCATCACCTCGCCAATCATGACTCAGATCTGGCAAATCATGCCCATCCCTATATGTCATCTTCACGCATGGCTAATCTTCTGTCACAAATGACTAACTGCTGAGAACCTCGCCAAGAGTGGAAGGCCTCACAACCCGGTGTCCTCTATCTGCAAGATCCAACCAGGTCTGAGGTCATCTCGCACGTTCTACTCCTGGTCTTGCTGCTACATTCTCCTACGATTGGCTACGTCACTGAATGGTGGGTTGCGATTCGAACCTTTTACCTGCGCAGCTTCTTAAAATATGGCGATCGCCATCCCACCTCACATGTTGGAATGTATGGTAATAACGGAATAACATAATTTTCAACAACAATTCCTGCTCTGTCAAGGAGGTTTCTGATAGATAGTTCTGGAGTTGGTGCAATAGCGGGCCAGTGGAATGTTGATCATGGTGTGGCTGGTGGGAGCATAATCGACCACCACCCGCCCACCCCCCCTATGGTGAGGGCATGCAAAGCTCACCCTCAACTTGTATGTCTCGTGTTGCTATATCTAGTCTTTTCCTTGTAGCCTGTTAGCTTGCCGTACTCAGTTTTTCTGTTTTTCTCTTGTCTCTCCTTCTACTTGTAACGAACCTGGCATATACAGGCCCAAAGTAAACGATGAACAAGCCAGAAAAGGCAAAAGACAGATGAAAGGTTTAGTTAAACTACACTGCATGCTTAACATCTCCTGGGCCGTGTGTGTAGGCATAGGCCCTTGCGAGAGCTCCTCTCTGATCAATGCCGCCACCGCGTCCGGCAGGAGGGCCTTGTTTTGGAAAACCCTCGGATTCCATTCTTTCCAAATACCCCACATGAAATAGATGATCGCGCCACTAGCCTCCCTTCTCTTTTCCTTAGACAAACCCGCCATCACAGAATCCCACCAAGCGTTTATGCCAATGTCAACTGCCGGAGGTGGCGCGCCGATGGTGCCGTTCCAAAGGAATATCTTCTCTCGGATTTCCTTCGCAAAGCTGCAGCCGAGTAGAAGGTGATGGACCGTGTCCTGGTGGATCCGACAGAGGTTGCAAATTGGATCATGAGACCATCCCCTAATCGCCAAATTTTCTGCCGCGAGCAGCTTGCCGTGAAGCGCAAGACACACAAAAAATCTACACTTCGGCTCCGCATGGGCTCTCCAAAGCTTTGTCGATCCGAAGGGTGGGGTGGAGCCGGCGAACTAACATTTGTATGCCGAAGCAGTGGTGTACACTCCCGATTCCGTCCATCTCCAGGAGACACTACGGGAAACAGGCACGACGCCGACGGCCGTTTTGTACGCCGACGGCCAAATGTCGGGGCCGTCGGCGTACAAGCCGAGCTAGGGCAGCCGCAAACCGGGCCGTCGGCGTACGAAATCCCGTCGGCGTAGACATTTATACGCCGACGGCCGTCGACGGCTGGTCGATACGCCGACGGCATATGTTGTACGCCGACGGACGGAAACGCCGACGGGGATACGCCGACGGCCGCCGTCGGCGTATAGGTACGCCGACGGCTTCGAGGCACGGCCGTCGGCGTATCGTGCGTTTCCTGTAGTGAGATCGAGTCCGTCCTCGGAAGGAGTCACTACTAGGAAAAGGCTTATAGGTGGATTAAATAGCCGTGGCGCACCACCATTTTGATGCTCCATGGGTATATAGCCGCGGCGCACGAAAAGACGGTGCGCCACGGGTGGGCCATTACCCGTGGCGCACCAAAATGGTGGAGCGCCACGGCTATGTGGTGGTCTGGCTGGCTAGCGAGCCCCCTCCTTACCCGTGGCGCACCTTATTTTTGTGCGCCATGGGTAGCAACTTACCCGTGGCGCATCGCGGCGACGTGCGCCACAACTATTTGTGGTTCCAGATGCAAATGTTAGCCGTGGCGCAGCTTAATTCTGGTGCGTCACGCGTATGGTCCGGGGTGTACAGAGTACAGACTCGCTTCGCACCCCACACCTACCACGCACCCTAGCTCTCTCTCCCCCTTATCCTCTCGATCCCCTTCGCCTCATCTTCTTCCTCGTAGCCTCTCCTTCTCGAGCGCCGCCAGCATCCTCTCAGCGGCCGCCCTCCTAGGCCACCCCTCACCTCCGCCTCCCAGGATCTTGTCGCAAGTGCCGTTCTCCCCGGACAACAACGCGCGAGCTGGACTCCCGCCTCCCCGGATCTCCTCCTCCACCTCCCTGACTCGCCTCGGTGCCAGCGACGCAGGCATGCATTACCGGCCGACCGGAGGCCATGGCGCATTCGTACGGCGATGGCAGGGTGCCTGAGCAGCTGCGGCAGGGGCTGAAGCCGGCGCTGGAGATGGAGGACCTCCAATCCGTCCGCCGTTCCGCATCGACCTCTGTAAGCCCCCAATCTCATCTCCTTCACGCGCCCTCGCAAGGTTTCATTTTCCCCGTGCTCGTGCCTATGCATACAAGGAGAAGGACGGCCTCCCCGCGCTCCTGCTGGTGGTCGCCTTACCGGGCTGCTCCTCCCGGCGTCCACCCGGAGCGGCTGCCAGGTTCTTCTCCGACAACGTCTCCGAGGTGCTCCTGGCGGCACTGCTTCCCCGGCCTCGGATGCACTCCTGGACCCCGCCGCCACTGTTCGTCGTCGTGGTCTAGACCGGCGGTGGTGTCCGTTTGCCGGCGGACGGCGCTTCCATCCGGGTGAGCTCGAACTCCTCTTATCTGCTCTATCGTCACGCCATGGCGATGATTTACTTGGATTAGGCTACAAATCTGCAAGAAGAACTCCAGTTTCGTTGTTTTAGTCACACCTACTAGCTTTGATGGGTGCTGATGTAGCCTTTTTAGGTATTAAGTTTGTTACTACCTTGCTGCGATATAAAGATGCTCGATTTCTGATCATGATTGAAGTGCGTTCTGGTGTGAAAGTTTGTAGCTAAACTGAACCATTGAATTCGGTAGTCAGCTGTGAACAGATAAAGAAATGGCTAGTAACTTGTTTTTAATTGAATTTCTTCATAGCAATAGTAGATCTTGGGTCATTTTTATTTTGTTTTGTCTGTTTATTCGAAAGCCGATGATTAAAATGTTGTGGCACTAGGTTGTAGGCCTGCAGGTCTTGTGAGCCTTATGATATGCACAAGTACCAAGTCTTGTGCATCATACTTGGCTCACAAGATCCTGCAGGTCTACTTGTGTGTCCGACCTAAGTATGAGGCGCAAAATCTAAGTCATTTTTATTTTGTTTTGTTTTTTTCTTCTAAGCCGATGATTAAAATGTTGTGACACTAGGCATTTTAGCCTCCCTGCAGCGAACGGCACACAACGAGCGTCTACCTTTGTCACCGAACCCAATGGCTGGATTTAGCCTACCTGCTGGCATGTTCCCTGACATTATTGTGTTGTCTTTGTTCACCGACCAGCCATTAGATCCACCTCCTGTAGGTCGGTGAATAAAGACAATACAACGATGCTGTTGGAAACACAAGCCCTCGGGTAGGTTGAATCCAGCCACTGGATTTGGGTGACACAATAATGAATTGCCGAGGATCCTGCAGGTATACTTGTGTGTCCGACCTAAGTATGAGGCGCAAATCTAAGTCATTTTTATTTTGTTTTGTTTTTTTCTTCTAAGCCGATGATTAAAATGTTGTGACACTGTATGATTCAGGGAGGAGCTAGTGAACCTTGTGATATGCACAAATAAACATTTTGTGCATCCTACTTGGTTCACTTGCTCCGTCTCTGAAATGTGTGTCCAATTTAAATATGTATGAGGCACAAATCCGAAATCATTTAGTTTTTTCTCTCTTTTTGAATGCCGATGATTAAAATGTTGTGTCACACTATGTGATTCAGGGAGGTGCTAGCGGACCTTGTGATATGCACAAATAAACATCTTGTGCATACTCTTACTTGGTCCGCTTGCCCCGTTCCTGATCAATGTGTGTCCAATCTAAGTATGAGGCATAAACTCAAATCATTTTGTTTCTTCTCTATGAATTGACAAAGCCGATGATTTAAATTATGCCATGGTAAAGGCAAGGAGAGTGTCTACAATGCCTTATAGTATATACAATTGAAGTGTTTGTATTAATACATGGTCTTGTACACACTCTTTTTGGCTTGTTTTGCACGGCAATGATGTATGAGGCTTTCCATTGTTAACTTCTCGCATTTCGTAAATTTTAATATTACGTTTGTAACGAAATTTTGACTTAAGCGTTTTTTGATCAAGGCATGTTCTACTACGACGGCGCTCCACTCGATAATGCGGAGATGGAACGGCGCATAACGGCACAAGGCGACATCCGACCCTTCACGACGAAAGACGGCATCCGCCCCTTCCCGGCCCCGAAGACCATCGACGCCTAGCTTATCTTTCATTATGTTGTCTAGCTGTGTATAGCTTATGTTCAAACAATCGATGAAATTTGTGTTTGTAATGTGATGATCTAACTTGCTACTCGATTCCGATGGAGACACATGTGTGATGTATATAATTTTGTCTACTTATATCTATGGCCAGTTATAATGCATGTGATCTATGTATTTTATTTTGCAAAATGTATTATAAAATATATGTCTATAAATACCTGTATTAGCATCTATATAAAATACACAGTATATAAAAAATACAGAAAATACCTTAGCCGTGGCGCACCTGTCAGTGTAGCCGTGGCGCACCTTACCCGTGGCGCATAATGGGTCTGTGCGCCACGGGTATATTTCATTAGCCATGACGCACGCCCAAGCCTGCGCCACGGGTAAGTGTGGTTACCCGTGGCGTGGCAATCCGTGGCGCAGGCCCCTGCGCCACGGGTAAACCATTTTGGTGCGCCACGGGTAAGCTTTTCCTATTAGTGAGTAGCACCGGTTGAATGCGCGCCCTATCACGAATTCACGATATACTTGTTCAGCTGGCGTGTTGTAGAGAGATTGGAGAGAGCCTTTATCCAGTTGTTGTTAGTTAATTCCTTCTGCACTGTCCTATTTTTACTGGTAGTTGCAACAATTATATATACAAACAATATTGGTGGAGCGCAAATTTAGGAAGCTAAGTTCCGCTCTAGTAGCAATACTTGATACGAGTATGATGTTTTGTCCTCACCAGCTGCTGAAGCGCTCTAGTTTTTACTGGGCAACGATGCTGAATTTTTCAGAGCGATCTCCATTAGAACATCAAAGGGCCAATTTCCGTTCTCGGCAAACTTCAATAGTTTCATGGAGCGGGTAAGGCCATCCAGTATGTGTGATGCCGGTTCGAAACAGAAGCTGTCAGAAACGGTAAACTTCGATATATAATGGAGGTATCTGAATATGTTATTTTCTGTTTGGTTGGAATTGGCCGCTGTAATTAGGTACCACATAATCAAATTAATTACCTCCCTATACAGATTTGTTTTGGCCTACCTCCCTGCGTAATCTGTTTCCTCAATCGAAACGGTATCGGCGCCGTCGCCGCCGCGTCAACTCAACCTTCCCCATCTACCAAACAAGGAGCGCCTCCTCCCTTTCCCTCCGTCTCATCTTTCCTCACATCAGAGAGCTGCGAGGTTTCATATCACCGGATCGCTTGACGGGGAAACTCAGAATACATAGCACCGTCGGAGGCGCGGCCGGAGTCCAAAATCACCATGAAGAGCTCCCCGGTGGCGGGGGAGTAGAAGGCATCGAGGTCGAGGACGAGGGAGCCGCAGCGGCAAACGAATCGCTGGAGGCGGGGCCAGTGCAACCGGCCGAAGTTGTACTGGAAGAGCTAGGAGCCTGGGAGGAGCTGGCAGCCATGGCGACAAGGTCAGACTAGCTACAACAGCCAAGATACAAGCTAGGCTCTCTGTAATTCCATTCCCGAGGCGAACCAAACAAGTTTCAGTTTTGCCCCATTCCCTTTACATTAACAGTGTATTTCCATACCGTTTACGTTTACGTTTACAAAGTTGAACCAAACACTTTTTAGAGGCATGCTGGGTACATGCACCATAGATGCAAAGTTATTTTTACTCTCCCCTCAAAACCATCTCTTTCTTCTCTTTTCTCAGTGACAAGTGGGTCGGGTAACCTTGCTCTGACACAAAGATTCTCTTGAACGGAATCAACTTGCTGGTTCGCTCTTTTCTATTTATCCACAGGAGAGAGAGTGATATGAGTCACTTTTATACCACGTAGTGTATCGTCTAAGCAAGCATCGACATATATCCTAGTTCCCAATGCATTCCAAGCCTACAATGTGTGTTCCAAGTTCAGAGGAATGTTTATCTCTCATGCTACCACACTTTCGAGCACTTTCGACGGTTCTTCCTCTTATTTAAAGACACAAAAGTCTGAGACATTTGTAATAGAGATTGCAAACTTCATTTCTCGTCAATATGCACAACTACCACCATTGTTAATGTCAACATTGAAAGCATGAAAGGTGAAAATTCCATGCGATATCTGATAAAATTCCTACGAGCAGTTCACCCTGCCTAGATTTTGGGACATCATGTAGACAAAATTTAGTTTTGTAGGCTTCAAGATTTGTCATAAGACGATTCATGCTCTTTAAACTTCATCGACATGTCGTTTTAATGTAGTTAAGAAAGGTGGTGCTACCCATAATTAAATATGTCTTTCAGGAAATCTAATTTTTAAATATACCTTGACCTAAGCGTTCGTCAAGGATTTGATTACCCGTGTGAGTATACTCCGAGCTATTCATTAAATGATGCACACAAAAAAATTATTGCATAGTATACCATTCAACTTTTCTAGTTTATGGATCACACTGGGTATACACAAAAATCAACCAATAGAACTAAGAAAAACATAAAACTTCCCATCATGTATACATAGGGGGTCCCGATTTGTGGTTACTGAAAACTACCTGGCATTTACTGTACGGATTGTTCAACAAATTTTAAATATCAAATAGGTAATTTTGACCGGCTTGTTAACCACCCGGCTAAGATGGCACGGCAATAGGATAATTCCCATAAATTGTGCACAATACAACAAAAAATGGATCTGTTTTCAGCATAAAAAAAATGGTGTACATGTGAAAATTACAAAATATAACTCTTCTAAACCAAACTAGTCCGTTTAATTTGCTGCACGGTTACACTACGTATTATGTGTCTACGGACGGTGGCAAAGTGTTGGTGTACTTGTACTTTGATCTAAGCTTTCTTCGAGCGAGCAGCATGTGTGTTTCAAGTTACGCCACACGCATCACCATTTGTGTTCGTGTGAGGAACGTGGGTGACATGAGAGTTAGCAGACGGGAACGAGTGCTCTGTTAGTGGAAAGGTTTTTCATGTTTGAAAGTTCTGAAACCCTCTGGGAAGCTACCGGAAGAATTTGTTTTTCGGACGACATAATCGAAGATGTTCAGACGGATTGAAGAAAAAGAAGGTGACGGACCAGAGAATGGACAAAGAGCATGAAGCGCCACACAATATGTTAGATATGGCTTTGTACATCTACCAATACAGATTCTAGTAATCATCATACTTTTCCAGAAAAAACATAGTGTGTTAATGATATGTGCTTTCAATGGCTTCTCTTCAGCCTCACAGGGCGGCGGTCTGATGCTCATACATCATACATGGAGCCATGGACTCAATGGCCCTGTTCACATATGCACAACTTCGATTCCATGAGCAGCCCCTACGAGTCATTCAAACACCAGATCATTATTTCACGTTGGTACAGTCTCACCAGCCCAAACTGCATGACAGCCTTGCTGGCCTTATGAATACTCAATAGGTAACAGATCAATTCGCGATGCCTCCTAGGCCTATCAATGCCAGCAAGAAAAATAATTTCGTACCCGTATGAACTTGTCTTCATAGTGAACTTGTGTATCAATAATCACCCGTCGTCTAGTATCTAGCTATAGTACTTCAATTTATAAGATGAATGTGATGGCACCAAGAAACTCAAATGTACTATGTGTCACAAATATAGAACCGCACAATAATGTGTGATTGTTTGATCTGCCCCACATGAGTATATAAGGAGTACAAGATAGGAGGGTAGGAAAGCCTATGACTGGAATCTTAGTCTATCTCCATTTTTCCATGTTTACATATTCTAGTTTTCAAAGGACACAGTCGTATGTGAGTCCACTAATTTTTCCAAGACAAGAGAAAGCGCACCGAGCACATAACGGTTTTACCTGAACCGTATGCACGATTGTAGGGGCCATCGGAAATATAGTGATTCTCTAGTGTGTTGATAATTTTTTAGTTGTCAGACGGGGTCAATGTCATCGTCGGTGTCACGAGTCTTGCAGTAGTACTGTGAGAGGATGCGTGTCCATTCTTGTGGACGATAGAGCGGTGGCACGGTGTGTTGGCGAGGTTGATGTGTTGACGAGGTTGTTGATCAATATCACATTGATGTAGATCTTACAATAATGTGTCAGCAATGTAGCAGCCCTTTAAAATAGTCTTTGACGGCTAACCGACTAAAGAAAAGAGGTTGCCTGAAGTGTAGGCTTTGTTTGTAAAAGAGTGCCGGAATAGATGATCAACTACTTATGCAATGCCGCTTTTCAAACCGGGTATGAAGTTTCATCCGTCATTGGTTGCGGATGTTTTTGCTTCTTAATTAATATATTAGGAAAAGTTTTACCCCCATTACAAAAAAAGTGTGGCATCCTTCTTTGTTTTGTTTTTGAACAAGGGAAGGTCCCGAAGAACCCGTAGTCTTCATTAATCAAACGGGTATGGTACAATTATAGAAGGACCTCAAGAGAAATAGCCATTACAAACAGATCCTCCACTTTTACAGTCAACACCCTAAATAAAATTGCGTAAACGTGATCAAGGCCTTGAACTCCGCCGTCGGGATGCTGCTTCCAGGCCTGTCGGCTCGAATCGCCGTCGGGGACGAAACTACTTGTTGAGGAGAGACAGGCACGAAGGTGCCAGGCCGAAGCAGCAGAAGATCCTTCGATTGGGCTCTCAGGCCTGGAGGAAGAATAACTCGAGCACAACTTGTTGTCGGGCGCGGCGCAGCCACCGTTGTGGCTAAGGTTAGCGGCAGCCAAACTTGTGCACCACCGATGAACGCCGCTACAGCCACACACAGACATCGAAACCTTCCATAGACCGACAGAGATACAGACTCGGATCTCCCGACGCCAACCATCCACTCCGACCGCAGCTATGGAGACCATCCACTCTCCCTCGCCAACACAATCGGCCAAGAGAAGGACCTTTGCATCTAACGGACAGAACAGACAAAAACGTTTATTGACCGAGCTCGCCTCCAGCTTCACCCCATCCTCCTCCCTCCATGGAAGCGGCATGAAGAAGCGGAAAGGAAGCCGCTTGGTGCAGCGCCAGAGCACCACGGTGGATGAGCTCGAGAATGCCCAACCTCTAGATCTGCAAAGCATGGCGCCATCCCCTCTCCCCCCTCACCTCCATGGCAGGACAGAGAGGGCATCGCAGAACCATGTCGCCAGAAACAGAGACGGCCATATCTACCTTTATTCGAGAGGAATGCAGCCTCCACACCTCCACCACGAACCTCCCACCTAAGGAGCTTGCCAGAGAGCGTCGAGGAGGAGCCGTCAGCGGGCAGCATCGCCGGAGGGGAAGAGCCCGGTGGCATCTCGCCATTCACCACATGGGACCAAACAACTAAGACACACTTCTTTTCGACTTCTAGGAGGGCTTCGCCGAGAAGCTCCCCTCCCCCAGCTTCTCCCAGAAGCCCGACTCATATTCATTTAGACTTCCATACTTCTCTTTCCAATATAATTTAAATGTATAAATGAATTTATGAGTCGACCTTCTGTGAGAAGCTGGGGGAGGGTAGCTTCTCAGAGAAGCCCTCCTAAAAGCCGAAAATAAGTGTTCCTAAACCTAAACCTAGAGCAACAGCGAGACTGGGCTACACCTACTATATACAGGGGTTCTCGGTTGTCATCTCCAACTCTACTCCGGTCGGCGAGGCCGGCGGAGGAAGAGAGGAGCGGCGCCGGTTTGGCACAGATGACTCTCAACACTAGTAGAAAAGAGGGCTTTTGTTCAGGCCGAATCGGAGCATTAGTCCCGGTTGCGACACGAACCGGGACTAACGTTGGCATTAGTCCCGGTTCGAGCGGCTCGCACGCCGCATGGAGCTCGGGAGGTTTTCGTCCCAATTCGTAGAGACCCTTTAGTCCTGGTTCATGATACGAACCGGGACTAAAGGTTTGCGGCAGGCAGCCCCAGAGGTGGGGGCCAGCGCGAGAACCTTTAGTCCCGGTTCGTATTACAAACCGGGACTAAAGATGGACCTTTAGTCCCAATTTGTAATACGAACCGTGATTAAAGGTTTCCACCTTTATCTTCTTCTTCCACCCCGAGCCATCCTCACTTTTCTGCTCGAACTTCTTCTCCATTTTCTTTCGGATAACTCTCTCCCAAGCTCAAGTTCATCCCATTTTTCTCCACCATTTGTCAAGATTGGCAGCACCCATCTATCCAAGGGTTAGCAACTTCATCCTTCCTTTCGGCATTCCTAATATAGCCCATTTCATTATTAGTTTAGCTCTTTTCATTTTTCTAGTGCAAGCTAGGTGTTTGATGAAATGTCTAAGTTAGGGAGTTTATTTGTTTTACATGCAATTTGAGCTAAAATTAAAAGTATGATTTGTTGGTTTTAGTGTCGTCCCGTCCCTGTCCTTGTCCTCACCGCCGTCGATCGCCCGCGCCGCCCCGTCGCTGGCACCACCTTGGTGAGCCTCTTGTTCTTATTAAAAAATAACAAATTCTTATTTATATGATTTACATAGTTACTTGTATAATGTTTATTACATGTATGATTGTTTGTTATATGTATAGTGCCATGGTTTTGATACCCGTCCCCGTCGGCCCTCGTCCGGTCTATGATTCGGATGTGGTATATTATCTTTTATAACTATTTTTTAAATTTCATGTTTATAACAATTATGCCGACCAACACTTGACATAGATATTTTTATCTAGGACATATATGAACCGGAAATTCCAACCGACCCACTTGTCGAGAAGTTAAATTTAGTTGAAAAAAAACGACAATTTGAAAGAATAATTGAAAAAAATTGAAGAAGAGAAAATGAAATTGGAGTTGTATCTTGCCGATGTCGTCGATGATCACAAGATCAAGCTGAATGGAGTCGGGGTTCAGGTAGACAAGCCATACGGAATGACAACAGTGAATCTCAACAATCTTGTTTACAGAGACGAACCATTCGTCCTAGCCAATGATGTGGCTCAGGTTTTCTATGTGAAGGACATGTCTACCAAACCGAGAAAAAGAAAAAATAAGCAAACGAATAAATCATCCGACGAGCCAAAGCGTCACGTAGTTCTTTCGGGGAAAAGAAACATCGTGGGAGTGGAGGACAAGACAGACATGTCAGAAGATTATAATAAGTTTGATGAAATTCCGCCATTCACAGTGAACTTTGACCCAAGCATCGTGTTAAATGTTGAAGATGCTCCATGGTTACGGCCGGCGCGATCATAAGCAAGGGACATACGCTAGATGGGGATGTTGGTTATGTGTAATAATATATTAAATATTTATGTATGAGTGTTCTCAAACTTGGCACACATGTGTATCTTATTTTTTTGACATAGAGATGTCCTCTGTCTTTGCCTTCCGGACTAGCTTGACTACAGTATGAACCCTCTTAGCACTGAGAGAACGCTTCGATGCCGAGCCCTCGAAGATGTCATAGGTCACTGCCCAACGACATCTTCGAAAATCTCGTGCATAGAGGAGTCCTCTGTCCTCGCTTTCCGGCTAGCTTGACTGCAGTACGAAACCTCTTAGCACTAAGAGAACGCTTCTATGCCGAGCCCCTCGAAGATGTCATAGGTCACTGCCCAACGACATCTTCGAGAAGCTCGTGCATAGAGGAGTCCTCTGTCTTCTCTTTCTGTTGTTGCCATGCTCTTGTTCTTCATCTCCTCCTCATGGTGGGTATTTATAGCTAAAAGATCAGGGCAATTCTTCACCTTCAGTCCCGGTTGGTAGCTGGAACCGGGACTAAAGGAGCGTTGATATGTGTGCCTTATGTTCTGCTTGAGATCCAACGGCTCACAAGCGCTCGAAAGAAACACACCGCTGATCCAACGGCTCACAAGCGTTCGAAGGAAACACACGATCCGTGTGCTTCTTCCTGATTGGCCATACTACACCCAGTACCGGCATAAAAAAAGGGGTAGAAAAGTGAAGCAGGAAATATGTATGTTTAATGACTTAATGGAGTTCAAATTCCAAATTTTGTAATTAAATGAATTTACCTCAAATCTCAAACAAAAATGAATTTGTTATAAATAGATAGATTACATTTTATCAACAATTTGATATTTTAATTGCATTTTTCTGATAAACAGATCAAAAGATATTGAATTTATAAGTTTAATGACTTAATGGAGTTCAAATTCCAAATTTTGTAATTAAATGAATTCACCTCAAATCTCAAACAAAAATTAATTTGTTATAAATAGATAGATTACATTTTTATGAAAAATTTGATATATTACTTGCATTTTTCTGACAAAACAGATCAAAAGATATTGAATTTATAAGTTTATTACATTTTTCAAAAAACAAACTAAACTGTGGCCTTCGCGCCCAAAATTTAATTTCCAAAAGCACCTTTAGTCCCGGTTCGTGGATGGAACCGGGACTAAAGGTGGTTTTGGCGCGCGCCCTTTCGGTGCCCCCGAAAATGACCTTTAGTCCCGGTTCGTGGCTGGAACCGGGACTAAAGGGTCACCTTTTGTCCCGGTTGGAGCCACCAACCGGGACGAAAGGGTCTTTAGTCTCGGTTCCAGCTACGAACCGGGACTAAAGACCTATCCTATAACTGCGCCTCTGCCTCCCGCACTCCCTCTCATTCTCATCTCGCGAAGAACACCAAGGACCAGGAGGAGCGCAACCACCACGACGCCGTCAGGCTGCCCGATTCCGCCGCGCCGTCCGAGCCCGCCGCCGGCCTCCACGCGCCGCCCCCCCTCCACGAGCCGCCACCGCTTCCACCCTCCACGCGCCGCCGCTCGCCGGCCAGCTCCTCCTCGCCGCGTTCTCCTCCTCTGCCCGAGAGCTCCTCCTCGCCGGCCGCCGATCGTCTCCTCTCGGCCGCCGTCCTCTCGGACCCTCCTCGCCGGCCGCGGTCCTCCTCATCGCCGGCCCTCCTCCTCCTCCTCCTCTCCTCCGGTAAGGAACCGGACGGACTTAGCTGAATTTGTTAAATTTTGTTGTTAGCTAAATTTCTAATTTTTTTTGTTTGCTAAATTTTATTAACTTAGCTAACTTAGCTAAAATATGTTGTTAATAATTTAGCAATAAAAATTAATATGTTGTTAAGATGTTTTTTTTTTTCGTTAGCTAATTTGACTAACTTAGCAAAATTTGTTAACTTAGCTAAATTTGATCAACTTAGCTAAATTTGTTAAAAAAAATTGTTAGCTAAATTTGCTAAATTTGATTAACTTAGCTAATCGGGTTCTAAAATATGTTGTTAATAATTTAGCAATAAAAATTAATATGTTGTTAATATGATTTTTTTCTTAGCTAAATTTGACTACATTAGCTAACTTAGTTAAATTTGTTAACTTAGCTAAATTTGTTAACTTAGCTAAATTTGATTAACTTAGCTAACTTAGGTAAAGTTGTTAAATTTTTTTGTTAGCTAAATTTGCACAATTTGATTAACTTAGCTAACTTAGCTAAAATATGTTGTTAATAATTTAGTGATCTATGGTGTTAATAAAAATTGCAATAATTTAGTGATCTATGTTGTTAATAAAAATTGCAATAATTTAGTACTTGTGTGTAATAAAAATTGCAATAATAAAAATTTCAATGTAAAATAAAAAATGGTGGCAGACACTTGTTAAAAATTATAGAATTATAATACTGGTTAAAAATTATAGTACTTGTTAAAAATTATATGTCTTATCTCTTTGCTAATAAATTTTGATATGTCTTATCTTTTTGCTAATTAACCACAAGTCAATTGTCTTTGCAGAAACTATGGATCACGGCAGAGACGAAGATTATGAAAACATATTGGAGGATATGATCCGCGGTGATGATGATGTCGATATTGCCTCGAGCTTTTTGAACGACTCCGGTGAGGGAGTGGAGATAGAAGCTGACGGCTCCGGTTCTCGAACCTTAATTACTATAGGGTCCG
The DNA here is from genome assembly GCA_012064385.1 of Puccinellia tenuiflora. Taxonomy (NCBI): domain Eukaryota; kingdom Viridiplantae; phylum Streptophyta; class Magnoliopsida; order Poales; family Poaceae; genus Puccinellia; species Puccinellia tenuiflora. The sequence goes on along the minus strand of QRDG01000441.1, from coordinate 724,897 downwards.
GCGAGGTATATTAATTAACCCTCTGTTGACTAAATGCATTATTTGATTTGTATATACATATATTAACTCTCTTTATTCTTTTAGCCCTCCGGATCGAGCAAATCTTCTGACAGCAAACGAGGCCCAGCCAAAAGGTTGGAGAAAGATGAAAGGTACAAGATCGAAGCCATCGCTGAAGATGGCAGACCGATTCTTCCCGTGATGCACGCCACAATATTTATAAGTCAACGCGGAGTTGTTGTTAGGGACAACATCCCGATCACCATTCAAGACTGGAATAAGCCAAAGGCTGCTGGACCACGCTCATCTGCTAGTTTTGTCGATGACAGAGCCAAAGACAACCTTTGGAAGACGCTCATGGGTAATTTCACGCTACCTCGTCAAAATGATTTGGACAACGCTCATCCGTTAGAGGGGGATGAAAATAACGAGGATCCCATAGAGGAAAAGGTCAAGGAGTGGACACTCAAGAAGATGGCCGAACAATTTATCAACTGGAAGAAAAGATTGAACAAGGATTATGTCCTCAAAGGAAAGACTCTGGAATTCACTGGAGCGTATGAGAAGCTAAAAGATCACTGGGACGAATTTGTCGAGTACAAGACATCAGAGGAGGCTAAGAAAAGGTCAACAATAAATAAGAAAAATGCTCCAAAGAAAGAATATCACCATAGCATGGGGTCAGGTGGCTACAGGGCTACCAAGCCTAAGTTGGAGAAAGATGAGAACGACCTGCTTGAAAAAGGGATAGTTCCTGAAACGCAGGAGTGGGCTGAACGGGCAAAGCTTTGGTTCTACGGGCATGGGGGAAAGTTGCACCTAGAAACAGGGAAGTGCATTTTTACAAAAGCACAACTTAATTGCAAACCCCCTCACTGAACTTAAAAAGATAATGAAGGAGGTAGACGACGGGAAGTTCCATCCAGACAGAGAGAACGCCGAGCTGACACGCGCCCTCGGGAATAAAGAACACAGTGGACGAACACGAGGCACAGAAGGCTCCGTTCCGTGTAAGTATGGGTTTCCCGACTGCAGTGACACTTATAGAAGCCGAGGGAGGAAAAAGAAAGAGGAGGCAGACCGGCTGAAGCAGATCAAAGAAAAACTAACGAGGCAGCAAGAGATACTAGATGCGCTTACCAGCCAACAAGCTACCGGCCAATCTCAGCGGCACGAAGATCCTGCATTGGAAAATAGCGGCCCACCATCTCAGCGGAAAAGCAGCGTGGCTTCCACGGAGCTCGTTCGGCCAGATATCTCGGCTCGTCGCTACCCCGTGGATGATATCACGGAGAGGGAAAATTGTGAGCTACATGCTCCATTGATGAACCTAACCGTGAAGGTGGTGGTCGGCGTAGTCTTAGCTCTTGTACCTAATGGAACTTACAATTCCTCTCCGATTCCAGATGGCTATGCTGTTGTCGCAGTGGATGAAGTTATAAAGGGATTTGAGGACCTGGAACTTGACTACCCTATAGGTGAACGGGAGACTGCACTGAGAGATGGCAGAAAAACTACTATTCTATGGACGGAAGGAACACATTGTGCTTCCAAATTGGAAGCCAAGGCCACCGTCTCCGCCGCCTCATCTGTCTCCGCCACCGCCGCCGTCTCCGCCGCGTCAGCCGTCTCCGCTGCGTCAGCCGTCTCCGCCGCCTCATCCGTCTCCGCCACCTCCACCATCTCCGCCGCGTCAGCCATCTCCGCCGCATCAGTCATCTCAGTAGGATCTACCGCCTTCGCCGCCTTAGCAGACTCAGCCGCTTTCGCCGCCTCAGCAGAAAGAGCCATCTCCGCCGCCTCAGCAGAAACAGCCATCTCCGCCGCCTCAACCACAGGTTCTAAAGCGAAAGAGCACCGCCGGCGCCGCTCCGGCGGCTAGTGCTACAACTCTGAGTAAATCCTTAAAGAAGAAAGCAAAGGCTGCTCCTGCCAAGTTATCTTACGAGAAGATTAGAGAGGAACTTGACATATCAGTTCTTGCCGATGTGAAACGCCAGTTAGCACCGAAACGGCCCCCGCCAGAGCCGAAAATAGATCCAGCAAAAGTGAAGAAAATATTGGAAAACCTGAGGCGACCAACGGCTGAGGAGAAGTTACCAGACTACGACCACTCTATTATGAAGTCACGTGAATCTCAGAAGCAGCGGGCGCGTGCAAGCGGGAGAAAAGTTCCCCAGCTCGGAGAACAGGAAAACCAATCGTGCCCCTCGCTCAACGTGTTTTCTGATATCCCTTATGATTCGGACCGTACAAAACTAATCAGGAAACGACCGGTGAGCTTGGTTTGTTTATGGCTGAATACTTAGGCTCTATACAAAAGTATCCCATGGCTGAGTTCGCATACAAATACCAGTACGGGAATCCTCTTGTCAGACCTGAGGAGGTCCCGAAGCTACCAACAAAAATGCGAAGATTGCATCAGTGGTACATGGAAGAAGCAAAGAAAGGGACAAATTGGCTCATTTTGGGAATTAAAGATGAGCATTTCTTGCGTGGAAATGCCGAGATACATATTGAATTTGAAAAATTATTTCAGTTATTCAATCAAGATGCCATCGATAAATCTATCGTCAGTGCCTATTGTCTGTAAGTATTTTTCTGTAATTAAGTCTCTGGCTCAGCTCGTTCATTACATGTATAATTATCCTCACTCTATTATGCAGATTGAAGATTCTCGAATGCAAACAAGGACGAATCTATGACCTTGGGTTCGTTGACCCAGATGTCGTTCATCAACATAATCTAATAAAAAAACCCAAGGAAACGGAAGACCTTTTGGTAAGGGCATTAAGGAGACAGGAAACCAAAAGAGAAATGCTATTTCCTTACAACTTCAGATAAGTGTTACTGTCTTATACACATTCTATTCGTTTACTCCATGTTAAGTGTAACTAACGAGTAATGCGTGTGCAGGTTCCACTTTATTCTGCTAATCATTGTTCCTGACAAAGGACTAGTACAAGTCATGGACCCGCTACGTAATAAACTTGAGAAGTGGGCAGACATGGGTGAAATGCTCCAGAGGTAATTTCAATCATTATGGCACTATATCGGCAACTTTCAGTTCATTTCCTGTTATCTAGTAATTAATAAGTCTTTATTCATTTTCTTTGCCTGCCAGGGCTTGGAAACAGTTCACCAATAGGGCTCCGGGTGATTGGAAAGAGGAGATTACATTTGAAGAACTAAGTGTAAGTAGTACTAGCTAGACCCGCGCATCTGTTTGATTCTAGTTTCAATAACATTATCAAGCTTGATTATTATTTTGATTGAACTCTCTTCTCGTAAAGTGCCCGAGGTAGGGATCCGGCAATAATTTATGTGGATTCTACGTCTACGAGTTCATTCGCGAGACGACCTGTGAGAGGGGCCGAATCTTAAAACAACTTCGAGACCTGTGAGATTCATTCATATATATATATATATATATATATTGACCCCCTTCTTTAAATTAGATCGAACGGATGCGGGATGGGCTCCTACCAAAGGAACGCGTGCGAGCAATTCAAGAGGAGTTGGCGGCATTCTTCTTAGATCCACTACTAGGGAAAACCTTACCGCCGGCGCACCAAAAAGGCTTACCGCCGGCGCACGGAGCAATATCTTACCGCCGGCACACAACGCCTGTGCGCCGGGAGTAAGAAATTAGCGCCGGCGCATCATGCACATGCGCCGGCGGTATAGTAGCCCCGGCGCACCGACCACACGTGCCGGTGGTAAGTTCAAAATTTTGAAAATTTTGGGTGGCCAGATCCAAATCTGGATCTGGCCGCCTGAAATTTTCAATTTTCAAAAAACAAAAAGGTGGACGAATTTGTAAGTGGCCGGCGTGGAGGTGCCCTTGGAGGAGGTGGCTGGAGAGGAGGTGGCCGGCGTGGAGGTGGCCGGCTTGGGGAGGAGGTGGCCGGCGTGGGGAGGAGGTGGCCGACGACGTGGAGGTGGCCTTAGAGAAGGTGGCCGGCGTGGGGAGGAGGCGGACGGCGTGGAGGTGGCCGTGGAGGTGGAGGAGAGGAAGGAAGGGAGAGGGAGTAGGGAGAAGGGAAGAAGGAAGGAAGAATAAGGGAGAAGAGAGAAAGGGAGAGAGAGGAAGGAAGAAGAAATGAGAGGGGAAAGGGAGAAGGGGGTATATATAGTTGGGAATTCTCACCCGGGTTTGGATTTTTTTCTCAATTTTTTGATTTTGTAGGAAAAAAATTTCTTTTAAAATAACTTTTTTTCTGGAATTTTGAGAATCTGAGAAAAGTCCAACCGGGTAAACCCCGGTGAAATCGAGTCCGAAATTTTATCTAGTTTTTTTGAGATATTAAACGCATTTTTTCGACGTCGTATGCAAAAGTTATGCCCGTTTTAATATTTTTTCACCTACTTTTGGAAAAAAAGTCAAAATGTGTATTTTTAATTTTTCCTAACAACCAAACCCTAAATCTTCCCTATATCTAAAAGATTTTATTTTTTGAATTTTTATCATTTTCTTTCACTTGGTGCAAAACTGAAAAGGCGATAGGGGGGGGGGGGGGGGTGCGTGGAGTGAAAAAACGCAGCGGTTACCGCCGACGCACTCTTTCACCGCTGCGCTGGGGATAAGTTTCATTGCTGGGATAACGTACCGCCGGCGCGCGGGACGGGGGACGCGCCGGCGCTAACCAGCTTAGCGTCGGCGCGCGTGTGGGCGACGCGCCGGGGGTATGCTCGGGTGGGGGGGGGGGCGGGCCTGGCCCAAGTATTACCGCCGGCGCGCGCAAGAATCGGTGCGCCGGGGGTAACCTGGTAGCGCCGGCGCGCGGCTATGGTGGGCGCCGGCGGTAAATAGCGCTAGCGCACCCAAAATGTGGTGCGCCGGCGGTAACTTTTTTTTCTATAAGTCTTTTCCTAGTAGTGATCATGTCATATCTAAAGACGGAGAATTTTATCCCAACAAGTAGGGATCTTAAGAGATATTGTATATACATATATGGTACTATATACTCCTCCGTTCCTGAATGTAGTGCGTTATAGTTTTTCTGGTACGAATATTAAGACATGTGAATTTTATACATGGTGCAATCATTTCACATGGAGAGAATCGGAGAGAGAGGTGTTACTAACAGCTACAAATTAAAAAAAAAATCTGTCAAATATCTCAGTGGAAGTATTTAACTCATCTTTGGAGTAGTGAAATTGTCTAAAAATCATAATACACCTTATATTTTGAAATTTTTCTCAAAAAACTATACGCCTTACATCAAGGAACGGAGGGAGTATGTAATAGGTTCGAATACAAGGACGAAGAAATAGGTCAAACTTTGATCTTATATTTATAACGATGTTGTGTAATGGTTCTTTCTATGTTGTATGTATGTAGTACCGTCGAATTGAATGCAAAATCTCAACCCTAAAACGAAAAATGATAAATAAATAAAATTGAAACGAAAAACAGTAAAAGAACCCCTAAACCCTAAAACCCAGCGTGCAAAACCTCAAAAAAAAAAAAACCAGCGTGCAGACCTTTTCGTCCCGGTTGGTGTTACCAACCGGGACTAAAGGGTCTCCTACCTGGGCGCTCGACAACGGCCACGTGGTGGCCCTTTATTCCCGGTTCGGTGAGCCTTTATTCCCGATTACGCAGTCCCAGTATCAAAAATTAAAGTTTAGGCTACGCTTGGATTCCCGATATTTGGGCCGGAATCGGCCGGAAATAATCTACGGACCTAGAAACGTCCGTAAATTAACATAGAATCCGTCTTATTTTACCGAGGGGAAAACTAAACGGTGAACCAAGCGGGGCCTTATGCTGGGTCCTCCTATTCTACGCTCGATGCGCTGCTTAGCGCAGCGACGCGTCCAGGTCGTCTTCCTCCTCCCGCCCCCCGTCCCCTGCCTCTAACGCCGGCCGACCGCGTCCCACCTTCGATCCCCCGCCTCCAACGCCGGCCGACCGCCAGCTGCCGCCACCCGCGGCCGGCCCCACTCCCGCGGCGCCTCGCCGCCCTGCCCTCCTCGATCCCTAACGCACCGCCGGTCCGCCGCCACCCCCGACATCCCTCTAACCCCCCCGGTGAAGCCCCACCACCTGAACCCTAAAGCTCGTCGCCGGCGAGCTCGCATCACTCCTCTGCACCGCACCCGACCCCCACCCCACCCCCCTCCTTAAGTTTCTTCCTCACCTCCGCCGGCGACGCCGCGGCCCGCCGCGTCGTCGCCGTCTCCGGCGAGGTCCTGGCCTCACCTCCGCCGGGGCGACGCGGCCAGCCGCGTCGACCCCGTCGTCGGTGAGTGGGGCGCCGTCGTCCTCTCCATCTTCTTCCTCCTCTAGTTCCTCCTCCTGTATGTGTCGCGACGTAAACGGGCCAAGCCCAGAATGGTGACAGTGAAGGGAGAGGGGTACGCGTTCTGGTGCTAAGCTACGCAACGAGCGTAGAATAGGATTTGCCCCTTATGCTAGACTAGTCGTTAGCACATGCGCTCGTGGAACTGGACAGGCCTCGTTTAAGGCCGGCGCCCTGCCGTGGTACAGCCGGAGAGGAGACACTTGTGGTGTGCGCCAATTCGATGGAGGCCTGAACCGCCGTTCTTCCGCCGTTTCCCTGCAAAGGTACATGCATGGCTGCACGGAGCGGATGAATGTGCACTGATTCCTCACCGGACGAGCGTAGTAGAGAATTACATGTAGAAAGCTCGGACGAAGAAATTTGTACGTTTTCTGTGCACTGATTGCTCACCGGACGAGCCTAGTGTCACGAACCCGTCTAGGATCTGTGGAGAAGAAGGGGTTCGAGAGGGATTTGAGGTTGGGGAATTGATAGAAGCATACGAACACAGGAGAGGAGAGATAGGTTCAGGTCTGTTCTTCGATGCCTGTCCAACATTCTGCGTTACAGGAACATAGCAATACTCACGCAGGAATGGCCTTGGGCCCAACTATAGGTGGCCAAATGGGCCGTGCCAGCCGGGCCGGCCCGAGGCACGGGGAATTTGGCCCGGCCCAGGCACGGCACGGCACGAAACTAAACGGCCGTGCCCCGGCACGGGCCCGCTCCGTGCCGTGCCCAGCTCCCAGTCGCGGCCCGTGGGCCAGCCCGGCACGGCACGATTAGGTTTTTTTTAATTTTTAATTTTTTTTACCTATTTTTTTTTTCAGTTTTTGGGTCGTATTTATGCTAAATGGACCGTGCTCGACGGGCCAAACGTGCCGGATGGGCCGTCGGCGTGCCTCCCGGGCCGTGTCCGACCTCACGCCGCGGCACGCGGGCCGGCCCGACACGGCACGAATCGCTCGCGTGCCTAATGGGCCGTGCCGGCACCGTGCCGGGCCGGCACGTTTGGCCAGCTATAGGCCCAACACACGCTTACAAGGCCGCACCAGGCCCTTGGGTTCCAGCCCAAAGTAAGTGACAGAGTGTCTCTCGTTCGGGTCGTCACCTTGGTCGTGACATTCCCCACTCCTTAAGAAGCTGCTTGACCCCAGGCAGTGGAACGAGGAAAAAACTGCTTCGCCTGTTCAGCAACCTCCCAGGTTTCAATTGGTGGTGAAGAATCAGACCAGCGAATCTTCCACATGTGTCGTATAACGCCGCCTTTGCGCACCAAAGCACTATCCAGGATCTGGAGTGGAACGTACAGCAATGGACGAAAGCAATTGGATGTCATCAGCGACATGGGTAGAGGGTGGTACCTGACGCTTCAGTTGCGATACATGAATCACTGGATGTATCCGGCTGGACATAGGGAGGTCAAGTTTGTACGCCACCTCGCCGATACGTTGAAGAACTTTATAAGGGCCAAAGAAGCGGAACGCCAACTTGTAGTTGCTGCGCGAAGCCACCGAGGATTGGATATAGGGTTGAAGCTTGAGATACACCATGTCGCCCACCTGGAAGTGACGTTCAGAGCGCTTCTTGTCGGCCTGAGCTTTCATCCGTTGTTGCGCCCGGAGCAATTGTTGCTGTAAGACATCTGTCATAACGGCACGTTCTTGGAGCCAAGCTTCAAGGTCTGGAGATGCACAATCGACTGAAAAGATACCCAATTGCCTTGGCGAATGCCCATAGAGCACCTCAAAAGGTGATTTGCCCAATGTGGAGTGATAAGCTGTGTTATACCAAAGGGACCAACGTCTGTACTTAGAGAGGAGCTGGGATGCCCCCCAACCCCACCAGTGCCCCGACGACATCCCAGCTCCTCTCTAAGTACAGACGTTGACGATGAACGTAATGGAAGGGCAAGAACTGGTGACTGGCCGGATCATCCTAGATAGACATCTCCCATGAAAACCAGCAGTATATAGCAGCTTGTTGTTAATACGTGCCACTTGGTTTAGATATAGGCCAATGTAATTTAAACCTACCGATGAAGTCACTCAACAGATCTTAGAGCAACTCCAGCCGTTGCCCCCCCCCCCCCCCCCCCCCCGGCCGATTTGCCGGCATTTTTTTGGGCCTGCTGGGGGGCACCGGCGAAAAAAAAATCGCCCTGGGGACGCGCCGATTCCCAGTCGCGTCCCCAGGCCGAATGAAAAAATAATTATAGAAAAGTAAAATTTGACGAATTTAAGGCAAAAAATTTTCAAACACGGCGGATTTCATACAAGATAACTAAAAAACATAGAAAAACAATAAAAAAAGGCGGCGGCGTCTACATGCCGAAGTGGCGGTAGAACTGCGTGTAGTCCCCGCCGTCGTCGTCGTCGTCGCCACCGGGGGAGGAGCACTGCATCCTGCGCCGTCGTCGCCGCCGCGGTACTGGTGGCTCGGGCCGGCCTCGCCCTCGTCGCTGTCGTCCAGGACGATGAGATCCGGCTCGGCGCGATGGCGGCGGCGGCGCTCGAACGCGTGAGGAGCTCTGCCTCCTCGGCGTCGATGCGGCGTTGGCACTCCTCCTCCTCCCGCGAGTGGTCGCGGGCTGACCAGTAAAGCGCGTACTCCAGCTTTGCCGGAAGCACGTCGTTGAGGTTGTTCGCCATGGCGATCTTCATGGCCTCCTCCTCGTCGTAGTTCTCCTCCACCTTCACGGCCATCTTCTTGAAGGCCTTCGTGAGGACGCGGCCGAGGGAGCTCCCGCCGGTGCCGGGCTCCTTCTTCGGCGTCAGCAGGCGGCCTTCGCGGGGCTCCCTGATGACGATGCCGCGGGAAGAGCGTGTCCGCGGCGGCTCGTCCTTGACGCGGGCGAGCGGTGTCCGCACCGAGCCGGCGGAACGGGTGGTGCCGGAGGAGGAGGACGACGACGTGGACATCCTCCTCGGCGTCCATCCCCGGCGACCGGGGGCCATGCGCGGCGGGTCCTGCAGCCGCGACTCGTTGTCGTCCTCGATGTAGTTGAGGACGTAGGCCAGCGAGCGACCGGGCATGCCCCACCACCTCTTCCTGCCGTCGGTGTTGTTGCGCTTGGGCGCAGGCGGCGGGCCGGTGTAGTCCTGGAGCTGGCGCTGGCGGCGCTCAGCGAAGTAGGCGTTCCAGGAGACGTTGTTCTCCTGGTCCCAGATCGGGTTCGCCCGCTGCTCGTCCGTCATCCGCTCGCGGGCAGCGTGGATCTCGACCAGCCGATCCTCACCGGCAGGGATGGGGGGAACCAGGAAGCCCATCTGGCTGAGCCGCCAGTTTCTCGGGACGCTCATGTCCGGCCAGTTGCTGGGGACGCGCGCGCTGGGTTCGGCCTGGGACGCCGGATAAATTTTGGGCCGAATCCGGCGAAAAACGACGCTTTGGGGGGGGGGGGGGGGGGGGGGGGCGACTACGACGAAAATGGGCCGCCGGCGTAAAAAAAGGGTCCTGGGGGGCTCTTGGGGGGGGGGGGGGGGGGGGCTGGAGTTGCTCTTAGGCTGGTTACAATGGGTAGTATCATATACTAGTATGATACATATGATACTAGGGTATCAGGTTGTAGTAATATCATAATCTCATTATATTTATTGATTTGTAGAATCTCAATGCAAAGTATATACAAGATCTATTTGACATTAGTTTTTTTAGTTCTATGTGCTATGATATGGTATCTACCTACGATAAGACTTAACATATTTTTCATCATTAATTATAGTGACACATTAGTTTTTTCAGGCATGATATTACCTATGATACCACCACTGTGGTTAGCCTTAAAGCTAGCATAGAAAATATACTTACGGCTGAGCAAGAGCAATCCTATTAATGTCACTGCACGCATGTAAGATTTGTTCTAGGAGTAAGGTTCCAACTCAGTGCTCACTATTGGATCATCTAACTTAATTTGTACGAGTTAGTTCTTGCGCGCACATATTCACATGAGATACAAACAAATAATTTCCGTGATCCAAGGAAGGAGACGAGTGGTCGTCAGCAGGCACTTGGTAACAAATGGAAAATGGTTGTGTGCATTGTTTCGATAGACATAGAGCCTAAGTTCCCCTGTTTCAACAAAAAGCAGGCTGCAGCCTGGTAGAAGTCAGATCATGTCTGGATAGTTGATGGGCGGAGGCGACGGAGAACTCATTCGGTGGGTGCACGAGTGTGAGGGCGGCGGACAAGTTTGTTTCTCCATTTTCTTTTTAGGGATTACAACATAACGGCATTTGGGCCTCATCTCCACCAAGCTAGCTAGAAAATCAATTATAATCACATAAAAGACTAAACTACGCACACCAAATAGCTGGTAGATCCAATTGTAGAGATAAGTTTACTTAACCACCTAATCAACAAGGTTTGGAACGCTTTTCCACCTAAGCTATTTTCGGCATAATTAATCGCCTAATCTAATTGAACCGGTTGACTTCCCCCCAATACCAGTTTGTCAGCATGCACCTTGCCTGACGCCAGTTCGGGAGGCGGAGACCGTCTCATCGACTTGCCACAAGAAGCAATCTTGACACTGCCCACAGAGGTATTGTCCTGGGCTTCTTGCTGACCATCTTCCGTTCGGTCGCGCTAGCGTTCCGGCTTCGCGGCGGCGGCGGTGGACTCGGACGACGGCCAGCCCACCGGCTTCTGGTTGCAGGTGAACGGCTGCCCCAACGGCCCCTCCTGGGTCGAAGTGAAGTACACCGTCGACGACTTCATGCTCCTGGGCCGGGGATGGAAGGCGTTCGCGCGCTCCCGTCACCTGTCCCGGGGGCAGTACTTGGCGTTCGGGTATGACGGAGATGCGACGCTCTCCGTGAAGCTCTTTCGCGCCGAGAGAGGACGCGTGGACTGCTGCACGGAGAGCGACAGCAGCAGTCGTAGCAGCAGCTTCGACGACGAGGATGAGGATGAAGATGAAGAAAACTCCGTCCACGTCAAGGTCGAGAGGAGCCCGCCTTCCAGAGGACGCGCGGGGCGGCACCGAGGCAGCGGCCCCGAAGATGTCCGCGACCTCCTTCTTGGTGGCCTCGTCGACGTATTTATGGAAGTAGCGCCTTCCACCGGGCGGCGGTGCTCCATGCTCGTAGGAGCCACCTTTCCTTGTAAAAAGTAGGTCCTTTTGTAGCTCTTGAGATGACGAAGAACTTGTATCCTTGATGTCGCTTGGCCTTCGGGTTGAATTGGTGTGAATAGGAACAGGTTTTTTGCAAAACGCGCCCTGATTACTGCACCAGTCGTACCAGCGAGGGGCAAGTGGGGAGTGAAAACCTATAAAAGGCTATCCAGCCCCAAGCTCCTCAGTATCTCCCGACTCCTTTCTCCTTCTTGCTTCTCGCTCTCTCCGCCCCCATAGATCGCAGAGCAATGTCTGGGGGGCAGAGATGTCCTTTTCCGGGACGTCGATGGCGGCGTGCGTGTATCCGGGCGCGGTGGAGGCACCCAGGGAAGCTGGGGCCCGTGCCACTGGAGAGGAAGAAGAGGTGGTGTCGCGCCCCGCCCTTGCCAAGGGCATTTCACACCTGGTGGCCATCTCCGGTCCCGCAGCTCAGGAGGAAGCCCAGATGCGCGCCCTTCGGAGGGCTCAGCTTCTGGCGGGCTTGATGGAGAAGACCGCGGGCATCCAGGGGGCGCCCGCGCTCTGGTCCGAGCTTCAAGCCATCGAGAAGGTAAGCGCCACAGCTCCTTTGACCTCTTGCAACCCCTGGGGACTGGTCTTGATCCTGACCGAGTTCGTTCCTTGGCACAGGCGGACGACGATGCCATGAGCGAGGTGGCAGCCGAGATGCTCTCTTTGTTTCGCTGCTTGGCACCTGGGTGTGTAGGGAGGCCATAAGGCGCCTGAAAGTCCTTCCGGGTTCCCTCCCTTTCCCCAGGCATCCCCGGGAATCGAGAGTTCTCCCGTCTGGCATGAAGAAGACAAGGATGCACAGCTGGGAGATCTAGCTACGGGCTGGTCTTAGCAGCATAGGCTTAAGTAGTTGCAGAACCGAATGTAAATTCAAAATTGTAATTCAGAATGTAAATTCAAGTGAATGCAACCCTGGACTCAACTCCCGGGGACATTTCCCAAATCATCCTTTGCACTAATGCGCCGTCGAGTTTTTAGAGGAGGTCTCTTAGGTGCCAAGCACTCTACCTGAGCGCATCCGAAATGTGTTGTTAAGATGCTAACACGGCAGACGTACCCCTAAGGAGGACTATACCTTCCGGGAGTCCTTCTCCACTGTCCTCGGGTACTAGGCCAGAGGGAAACGAACCGTTCACCGGGGTGGACGCATACCCCCGTAAGGGCTCTCATCAACTGTCAAGCATGCACAGGTCGATAGTATATTGACTCCGAGTGAGATATTATGCCTAAGTGCAGGATGCAGATGCATGGACTTAGCTGATTTTCTGTTGCGTCCTCGATCCATCCTGTCCTTCCCGGGTACCCAACTCCTTAGCCGAGTTTCGCCGCCTGATCCTGTCCCGGGAAGGAGCTAAACACAGCAACTTTCAGTAGGAAAAGAATGGACCCTCTCTTCTACCATGCTAGCGCGTATCCGAAGCAAACCGCAAGCACAGTTGATAGTGCATTTTGTGTTGAAGTTCATCTCATCACATCACTGCCCGATTCCTCCTTTCCGCGGCAGTACGACATGATCAGGCGGCAGTGCCTATCCGCGAGGCCACTCGCGGTGCTTCAACCCATCAGCCACCGACACATATCAGCCCCCTGCTTACGGGTTGCTAAGGATAACACGCTTGCATGTAAGAATTGAGGCTCACGGAATTGAAATCACTTATCTTTTATTCCATTGGCGACGATTCTTACGCCTATTATAGAACACTAGCCCCCAGGGCGTGCTTTAACGGATTCGACGTTGGGCGATTCATGTTCGTAATTAGGGGTAGGAATTTGCGAAGATTCTCGATGTTCCAGGCATTGCCCTCCGGCCTGCCTTTTCCGTCCTCCACGTATACCGCTCCGGGTTTCAGGGAATGAGTGACCCCGTAGGGTCCTTCCCACTTGGATGACATCTTGTTCATGCCTTCCATTTTTTGCTTCTTGCGGAGTACCAGGTCTCCGGGTTGCAGTTCCCGTGAGCGAACATGACGACTGTGGTATCAATGGAGTCCTTGCTGGTACCGAGCTGACCGTAAGGACGCTCGGCACCTACTCTCTTCCAGCAGGTTATGTCATCGATCCTTCGTTCTTCTTACGTGTTTTCATCATATGCGAGCACCCGGGGGATCCATGCTTTAGCTCCGTTGGCAGGACAGCTTCAGCTCCATAGACGAGAAAAAAGGTGTTTCTCCAGTGGCTTTGCTTGGTGTTGTTCTGAGGGACCACAGTACACTTGGCAGGTGATCAATCCATTTTTCACTTTGTTCTCCAGCTTGTCAAAGGATTTGGCCTTCAACCCCTTGAGAACTTCTGCATTGGATCGCTCTACTTGTCCATTGCTTCTTGGAT
>QRDG01000441.1:655215-706648 GCA_012064385.1 Puccinellia tenuiflora | reverse complement strand
TTTGTTGCGTTCCTTGCTTGCATTGGGGAACAGTATATATAGTAGGTGTTCAAAGTCTACCTTCAGACACCAAGCAGTGTACGTACAATTCCTGCTTGAGACACGTACGTGCGTACGCAGTTTGCTGCAATTGCACGTACAGATCAGATCAGATCAGATCAGTAGGTAGGTAGGTGGCATGGTAAACCTGCAAAATGTGTGCGAAAAGGACGCGTGTGAACAAGTTTTTCCTTCCGGATAACGTCCCACTGAACCAGCATTGCTCATGGTCAATACTGGCGCGCCATATATATATATATAGGTTTTGACAGTCCACTTGACTCCAGCTAGCTAGCTAGTTTATTTATAACAGCGGCACCTTGTTGGCAATACCTAACCTGCGATAATAATGTCAAAAAGGATGTGAATATAAACCAGAGACAAGGACGGCTACCGATTCAGTGAATCGATGCGAATGCAACAACTAAAGTCTTTTTTTCCTTGAGAGAGTGATCAGGTAACCAATAATGATAAAGAGAAATACTATCAACGAAGAGTAGTACTACTACAACGGTTTAGTATAATATTAAACGGAGGGAGTACTACATTCGAGAAGCTGCATAATTTATGGAGCTGCCAAGGTAGTGGTAGCAGGTGGAGTAGCTATCTATCCTCCTCGGCGCCGCGTCAGGCCAACGGTCGAATTTGCCGCCCGCCAGACAGCCACGACAAGAGGATCGAGATCGATATGAGATTTTCTTGCCCGTCAATCGCAGTACCCAGTAGTCACCGGCTACGGTTATAGTGAAAGTTGGAACACCCGACATATTATGCCTGTCGAGGCTATGCCGACTTATAACAATAATAATTAAGTAAAACCAAAATGGCATGTCGACGGGGTACGTAGTTCCTGGCCTACAGCCAGCCAGAGGGTACTTCCAAAAGAAGAAAGATTCAGTTTTTGAGTTTGAGAAATCTTTCTTCTTTTTGAGTTTGAGGGTACCTTGCTGACACGTACGCTGCTTGCCTTTGCGTACGTGGAGCTCCAGTATATGGTTCCACCCATTTGGAGATTCATAGTCGTCGTTAACATAGCGATGAAGATTTAACAAAGAGCTAGCATCCATTTTCAACAACGTTGAATTCAGTCGTCGAATTGGTCAGTCAATCCTGGCACCATCCATATACTCCCTCCGTCCACAAATAAGTGTACGTTTAGACATGTCTTAAGTCCAACTTTATTAACTTTTATCAACTTTTTAGAAAAATGTAACAATATTTATAACGCTAAATTAATATAGCTAGATAGATCTTGACATGTAGTTTAATAATATAGTAATTTGATGCCATATATGTTGCTATTTTGTGTAAAAATTTGGTTAAATTTATAAATGTTTGACTTCAAAAAAAGAAAACGTACACTTATTCGCGAACGGAGGGAGTATATAGGTTTTGACAGTCCACCACTCTACCCTAGCTAGTTAGTGCCGGGTAGCTAGATTTAGGATTGCTCGGAAATGGTCTCCCAACCAACTCAAGATTCCCCACCCACAAGATATCATAGTAGTAGTAAACGAAAAGGAGTGGTGTGTGCTCTGGCCTCTGGATATATTCACCGGTGATGATCCCAACAATGTCAGAAAGGATGTGAATATGAGATAACGACGCCCTAGCCTACCTTGAGCCCTTGACATGATCCACGAAATCAATGTGAATGCAATAACTTGTCTCACACTATCAATGACGACCATGTCACCCTTAACAACAGCGTGAGTAAATAGGATAAAACCACCACTTTAAAAGATAAATTTCCCAATTGGTATCACTTAACAATTTCAGGACAAAAATCTAAAGGTCCAAAAAAAAACTTTTTTTTGTTGCAAAAAAAAACGCTAAAACCGAATTGATCCGACTGCTTACATTGGGTCCCACTTGTCAGCCCAATTTAAGAAAATAAAAAATATAAAAGAACTCGGAGATCGTGTAAGTGACTATGTCGACATCGGTAGAACCGTTGTGCTCCGGCAACCACAGAAACAACACGGGTCTCATGCGGGGGAATGGGAATAGATGTAGGAGCACCGTAGGCTCAAAAGGAAGAATGGGCCGAGGTCGGAAAGACCAAGTAGGCACGGCATCGCCGGCCGGCGTAGCAAGGGGACGTGGCGGTGCACCTCAGGGAAGCTAGGCTCTTCGGCGAGATCTCCTGCAGGACGAGAAATGCTCTTAGATGGGATGACAAGTTGGACCCCTGTCAATTTCGCTCTCAATTTTGTTTTAGGGTTTTTGCCAAAAAAAAAATCTAAACCGGTGGATGTCTCTCTCGAAATCGTAAGGTGACACCAATTGGGATCTAAGTAGAGTGAATGGTGCAGATTTCAAAACTTCAAATTTTATCTGATTTTATCCAACAGCAGGGTGGAGCCGCAATGTTCTAGCACACAGAAAGTGTGAAAACAGCAGCCGTCAGGTCTCAGAGACGGACACCGTAAGTATTCCAACAAAAAATATGGATTCCATTGGAGAATATCCGGCGCGGGCGGCGTAGCTATCAATCCGCCTAGGCGCCGCGTCGGACGCAGGAGACCAAGATCGATTTTGCCGCCACCAACGGACATCACAGATCATCATCTACGTATATCGCGCTTAATTAATCAGATTGAAATCGAATCGTGCCCATCAATTGCTATCACGTCTCCACTGATCTCTACTAATATAAAAGAGAGAGAGGGGGGTATGACACAGATGATCTGAACCCTTCAATCGTAATCCAACGACCCAGAACCGCCAGATGATGAGAACCTCATCATATTCGCTCCCACGCTCGAAAAAAACAAAAAAAAAAGACCCGCACCTGCCCATGCCCGCGAACCCACGAACCCACGTCTTAAAACTGTACGGCATCAACGCCGCCGCCGCCTACACCGACTCCTCACCCCCTGCACGGACTCGCATCCCACGTCGCCTGCACGGCATCGACGTCGCCGGCGGACTCGCCTCCGCCGCCCCCTGCACGGCATCGACGCCGTCATCTACACGGAATCGACACCGCCTACAAGGCACTGCTTGCATCGGATTGCCTCAACGCCGCCCACACAAATCCCCAACTTGAAGGACTGAAGGCCAAGCACGGGAGGGCCGAGTGCCTCGCCGCCTGTCTCCTCCAGATCCCCGCCCATTCTCCCAGCTTGATCCCACCCCACCTCCGCCTCCTCCTCCCCGGAGATCCCTTGCGTCGGCCGCGGAGCACAACGAGCCACGAGTTGTGGCATTTGGCCGGGAAATTGCCGGTCTCCCCGGATCCCACCCCCGTCTTCCGATCCAGAGCTCCCCTCCCTCTCCCGTACCCGGCTCAGCTCAAATCTCGGCATCTTCTGCAGTTCGATGCCGAATCAGTGAGCAAGGCTAGATGGGGAGATGCGGGCTTGCGACCTGATGGCGAGGCAGCGGTTCCCATGACGCCACATCGGACTTGAATCCGACCGGACGACGAGGTAGTGCCTCCCCTGACCGGCACACGTCTCTACAACGCACAGGGAGGGGATCCGGCCTGGATCTGCCTCCACCCTGCGAATCTGCGGCGCGAGGCTGACCGGCCGGTCGACCTCCATCCTCAACACAGCCACCACTGGCTGCAGGCGGCGCGCCGGTGTTTCGAGCAGTGAAGGTGAAGGGAAGCGAGGGGAGAGATGACAGCGGAGGCGGAGCTATTATCAGGTCATGCAACATTCGTCCTCTTTGTCCAAAGTCGTATTTTTTTCCCTAAGTTAGCAAATTCGTTCTGTCACATAGACATCAGTTTTATGTGAACTTTTCAGAAGAAGCGGCCTAACACGTAGTCTGGATGTGGATGGATAGATCATGTTTCATTTTCGTTTTCATGAATGGATCATTGATTTTTTGCTGTTCATTTTTGTGGATGCAGAAGCGGATTCAGATTTGGTTTATTGATGGATTTGAGTATTTTCCACGGATGGGTATCCAGGTGAGATGGAGTTTTTATCAGCTTCAGTTGTGTTGCTCGTGGTCTGGTTGTACACATGGATAGACCTTGGTGGTGCAGTATTAATTTTGATTTTGTCCCTTTCACTACAGGAATTGACAATTGAGTTTGGTGAATGGTGTGCTATTTAGTGGTGGATCAGTGAAGAAGTGTTTATATATTGATGAGACCGGAAAAGTGTTTCCATACTCATCTCTTATACGTACATCTTTCAGACATCTTACTTCTACTCTATAGTTGTTTGCATTATTCAAACATACTACATATGAGTTTCATTACTCAAACTATTTGTCTTGGCTTACACAGAATGGAACTAAGGATGTAAAATAATTGTCACTTTCATATTTATTCCTTATTTATTTTCCCTCTTCCAAAATCCTTGATTAAGGCGATTGGTGTAGCTTGCTAGCCCAATACATGGTACTAATTAGGAATACCCTTGCTGTAGTTTAAAATCATGATGTCCAGGTTACTTTTACAAATTGATGTGCCTTCGGTTCAGGTTTCATTAAAAGGATATGCTTCACAGTTCCCGGTTCATTGCTCAAGTAGCTGCATAGTAATATCTCTTTTTAGCAATTCATGACAGATAGATGAGCTTCAGATTTCATTAGCAGGATAGATAGACTGAAAATACCTGTTTGGCTTCTCGACAACTATACATAGTACACAACAGTATTGACTGATCATGGCTTCAATGAAAAAGCTCTGTTATTTTTGTCATTTTCTTTTTATGAATGAATAAACTTAATAATTGTGCTGCTCATTTTTTATATGTCCTGCTGCTATTCTTACATACACTCACGAGTTTTGCTAGCACACATATCTGTTTAGTTTAGGTTGAAATTAGTATAGGAGTCCATTCATTTGTTCAGCCGGTGGTGCTGAATCATTGTGTTCCTTGGTAGCTACATATGCCCTGACTTCCCACAAATAGCTGCACCATGCACTTGATTTTCTCAAGCATCAAATAAATTTTAAGTCCTCAATTTTTCAAATAACAACAAAAATATTAATCCTATATATTAACTTATAATTTTGATATTTTTAATTAAACTATGCTACTTTTATGTGAAATATTGTGTTACTCAACACGTGCATTGCACGTGCACCATTACTATCATTGATAAAGGATAGACAATAATGGGTTCAAGGCCTTACATGTTGTTGGATACTGTTTGAATATTTAAAGGTTGAAAATATGCTTATGATTCAAAAGTGAGCAGTATGTTAAACTTGGGTTCGATGTGTATCTTAGCAGGTTGACGTCTCACAAATCTGAACGAGTGAAGGTACACTTGCAACTTGAAGCATTTAATGGATTTTTTTATTGTAGTCTGTAGCATGAACTAGATCACAGAAAGCCCAAGTAACTTCTCACATCCAACCTGATGGAAGAACTTTTATCTTCTCTAGCTAATTGGATTTAGATAATGTTTATTAGCCAACTGGTACAAATTTGGTAATTGTAATTGACCTCTCTATAACCATTCTGGTTTTATATAAGATGGTCACTATATTCCTTATAGCTTTAGATGATTTGCTCTCTCGCGGATTCCGTTTATAGGTGTTTTGTAACCTTTGTTTATTTTCTATTATCCACTTATTTGTTTGGTAATGTTTTCTCCTATTTGCATCTCCCATATTTGGCAATAATGCAGCACATACCAGGCCTCAGTATGTTTCGGATCTTTTCATTTTCTTTTTTTTTCGAACCATGCAGGAGAGCTGCATGTATTAAATATAGAAGGAGAGAAAGGAAGGCTCAATGAGCCGAAGTTTACAGAAGTGCTGGAAACCAGCAGTAGCGGACAAGAGGGGCGACCTAAGAAACGGCCTAGCGACCTGGCAAACTAAAAACTTTCATTTTCGTTTTGCTCTTTATTTTTTCCCTAGCTTATAGTACTTGTGATTAAAGAGCTGTAGGACATAATGATTGATGAGCTCCATGGTGAGAATAGCTACATGGCTGAATGTTGTGTCCTGTATAAAATAACCCTGAAATCTGAAAAAACAATACTTGGCTGTATCACATGAGCTACTAGCCACATGCAGTAGCTCATATTTGTTCACCCTTTCTTCAGGCTAGCTAAGGCATAATTATAATAACGATATTGATATCATCAATACTGATGAAGATTTGTTTCTAAACTCACTTTTTGAGCTAAATCTCCTCTGTTAGAAATCTAGAATAAGAATTATGGTCCCAGATATTTTGAGCTAAAACTCCTCTGTTAGAAATCTAGAATCAGAATTGTGCTATTCTCAACTAATTAGCTTAAACTTTCAACCTTCCATGTACACTATATGTCGTGTTTTTTCTAGAACTGGAGTTGCAACTTTATTTACACCTTCAGAATTTGTGATAGAATATTAGTGGAATTTCCAGTACCTTATAATTATTGTTGAAGTTATTCAGCTGTGCAGAAAAGGCATACGGACCAGACTGCCGTTCGTCATCGTCCTACGGCCACATGGACGGAAGAAAATCTTATACGACCGGGGTCGTATAGCCCAGGTCGCTGGACCCTTTCCTGCGTGTGACACGTTGTAAACCTGATCTCAAAGCAACTGGACCAAAATCATCCCCAATTTCCTGTACGCAAATTTGACGCCGGCGCTAACCGTCCTTTCTGCAATCAGCGTCACCACGGAGGTGCCGCGAGCGGGGGCGTCGAGCACGGTGGCCGGTCCGCCGGGCGTGTATAGGGTGCTGGTGGGTGCGCCGAGGAGGCGATTGGCTCTGGACGATGAGTATGGTGTGTACCTTGCTTTGAGATTAGGTTAGCCACATGTCACGCACAAGAGTAGGTCCAGCGATCTGGGCTATACGACCCGGTCGTATAAGATTTTCTTCACATGGGCCAAAGTGAAATTCGGCCATCATCTTGCGGTCCTCCTTGCGCGAAGGTCTTTGTTACATCCTTGATCTCACCCATACCAAAAGCTACAAAATAGCTTAATAGAATCCCGAGCGATGTGGTATGAATGCACCTACGCATTGTACATTTGTGTTGATGTATTGACAAGTAGTGACGCATTGAATGATTTGTACCGATGTATCGACAAAATGTGAATTTCACAAATCAAGTTATGCTTTCAATTTAATCAGTTTTGTGTTTGTGAATGTTATGTTAGTCATCACGTGCATTGCACGTGCCCGATTACTAGTTTGACGCTAAAAGTGACGACGACCAAGATTCAACACCCACTAATTCGCACGACCAATTCATCCAGAATGACATCGTCTCTTAATTGACTCTGTTGATTAATAACGAGGAAATACTACAGTAAGTTGAATCAAATTTACCAACGGATGGAATGGAAGAAACAACGGTGGATCATCGCAAGCAAAATTCGATGATCCGGCGCAGGTTCATGGACGCGCTCCGGATCGCTCTAATTAAGGCTAGTAATCTATTTCTTGCTGGACGTACTCTACTGTGTCTGTCAGATGAAATCAGATCGCCGGCCGGCCGGATGGACGGAGTTACATGAGTGAGCAGGCGGCGTTGGGGTCCTCGTCGCTGAACATCTGCGTGGACGGCGCCGCGTCGAAACCCCCGTACGACGCCGGGTACGGCGGGGGGTACGGCGGGGGGTACCCGCCGGGCTGCTGCTGTTGGTAGTACCCGCCGGCGTCCCCTCTCGGTTGGTGCTGGTAGTAGTTGGCGCCGTCGCCTATTTCTTGCTGCTGGAAGTAGCCGCCGGCGTCGCCTCTTGGTTGCTGCTGCTGGTAGTAGCCGCCGGCGGTCGCGCTGGGTTGTTGTTGGTAGTAGCCGCCGGCGTTGGCGTACCCTGCGCCGCCGTCCGCATTGCCGTAGCCGCTGCTGTAGTAGCCGGGCGGCGGCCCCTGCTGCGGCGGCTGCGGGTACGCGACGTGGCCGTAGCCGTAGGGCGAGACGTGGTGCGTGCTGGCCCCGGCCGGCGCGGGCGCCAGGGACGCCGCGGCCGACGCCACGGACGGGCCGACCACCTCGATCCCCTTCCCCCTGTCCTCCGCCCTGTGCGCCGCCTTGTCTTTCTTCGCGTGGCCGTGGCCGTCGCCGCTAACGCCCGCTTTGTCCTTCATCTTGTTGACATCGTCGCCGCCGTGCTTGTTGCCGTGCGCGGGGGCGAGCTCGACTGCGCGGTTGAGCTTGTCGTTGAGGTAGGCGACCATGGCTGGCACGTCCATGGTGCCCACGACCTTGACCTCGTCCTTGGCGCTGCCCTCCATGACCACGTCTTTGACTCCCTTGATCTTGTAGATGCGGCGGCGGATGCGGTCGGCGCAGCTGTCGCAGTGGAGGCGGATCCGGAGCAGCGCCGTCGTCTCCTGCGAGGCAAAGATGAGACATTGTTAGGTGTTGGAGGTGGGTGAGCATCAGTATGGTGTTGCGTGGGGATTGTGTACCGACCTGGAATTGTTTCTTCTCCTCGGCCTCGGCAGCGGGCGGTTGCTTCTTCAACTTGGAATCCGCCTCCTCCTCCTCCTCCTCTAATTTGCGCTGGGGCTGGGGCTGGGGCTGGGCGGCGCCGGCCTTATCCCCTTTGTCGGAATTCTTCTTGTCCTCGCCGCCCTGCTGCTTGGCGCCGGCGGAGAGGATCTGGACGGGCTTCTTGGTCTTGTCCTCGATCCGCGCCTTGAGGGCCGCCGCGTCGGCCGTCCCGGCCACGACAACCGTGTTGGTCGCCGGGTCCGCCACCACGGACACCACACCTGCAACCACCACCGCCAGAACCAAAGGAATGAATCCTCTGAGAAGGAAGGAAGCGGAGAGAGAGAAAGAAGCGAAATTGGGAGGGAGGAGAGCGCGTGGGTGCGTACCTGGCATGCGGTGGATGGACTTGCGGACCTTCTTGGCGCAGCCGGCGCAATGCAACACCATCCCCAGCACCACCGGCGGCGGCTCTTGGCCGGCGTTGGGAGGAGGAGGCTCCTGCTTGCCCGCCCCCATGGAATGGAATAGAGACAAGACGTACAGAGGCTCTCTCTCTCAGGGTGTGGGTGTGTGTGGTCTCTGGACTCTTCCTTGCTTTGGCTCGTGTGCTTGACGAACGGAAGGGAGGAGAAAACAAACAAGACGACGGCGCGGGGGCGGGGATATATAGGCGGGGCGGCGAGAAAGAAAGAGAAGGGAGAAGGAAAGAGAGAGGGAAGACGCGTGTCCGGCGAGATGTCAGACAGAGGAGAGGCGTCGGAGGGAGGGACGTCGGTAAGTTTCTGCTGCAGTTTCCGTTCGTGGTCGTCACCTGTGACGGGACGTCAACCGGCGTCGTGGGTGAAAAGGCCTCTCCTCACGCACGCGCTATTGCGCTTTTTCCCTCCCTCCTTTATTTTCTTTCCAACAATGTCTACGCGGTGCAGCTAGCTCTCCCTCTTTTATCACCACTCTTTACAAGTCTTCTTTATGGCTTTATTATACAAGAATGTCTACTCTCTCTCTATATATATATGTTCGTCATCAAATTATTTTAAAATTTGTTAAAATTATTTACTATTTTTAAATTGACGAGGAGCATATGAGCTCGGTAGCCAAAGCGCCTCCCTCCTCCAAAAAGTGCTAGTGGAGTTCGGGGCTACATGGAACCTTCTTTCAAACTAAAAAAAAAAAAATCATACGTTTGAAATCATCAAAAAGAAATCCAAAATATGTATAGTTACATGTACATGTCTACCATATTGATCATCTATGATCCACAAAACAAAACAAAAAAAAGATAAATGTGAGCATCAAAACCTATTGTTTCCTCTTCAGAATACAACTTTGTATTTTTTGTGCAACCTAGAATACTACTATTTATAGAGAAACTTTAAAGATATGGGGTTCACATTAGTATGTATCCACGTATGAATAACCAGATTTTTTTTGGACAACTCTAAATAATTTTTTCTTCAAGAAAAATCCAATAATGTGACAAATTGGCATGTTTTGTAACAAAACATTGCACAACTGCATACACTGTCTATAAATTTTAGGTGTGTAGACAATCGTATCATGTATCGCACGATGAAAAATTGGTTGTACCTTTGTATTTACAAGATGACAAAATTCATGTTTTCTTTTTCTTCATTTTCATATATGAAAAGCAGTGTGATTTCTGTGACTATCATGAGTTGAGATATTTAGTAACAAAATTTACAGTGGCATATATACTTTTATCACATACTCCGTAGAAGTCAAGTAGTATGCCTCTTGTTTTTTTTTTTAATCATGTAAAACTTTTTTTCCAGAATGTTGTCCTTGTAGTAAAAACTACTAGTACGTGTAGTCGCGTATGCATAGCTCACCATACGACAGAGGGAGCGCAAAAAAAAAAAAAAAAAAGGTGGATAGGGTTTGACGATCGACAGGGAGAGAATTCCAATGGAAGGAAGAGCAAAATGGCATCCTAGCTAGCTTGTAGCATCTTTTCTCGTACAAAAAACAAAAGATGAACAAGACATCCTTCTTTGTTTTTGCTACCACCCATCTTATCAACAACAATTGTCTACTCCAACTCCAAGAAGATGGAGTATATACTGTACTACTTTTTTTGCAAAATAAAATTGTCTACGGGACAATAACTGACGCACGAATGATACCGACCGATGGACATGGATGAATCTTATCAGCGAATCCCAATTATAAATAAAATGTCTGGGCCAAATGTGAACGGCTGATCAATCTGGCTGGACAGAACAGCGACGTATGCTTCGTTGCCGTTTGGATGTTCTGTGATTTGAAAAAAGGGAATCGGTGAACTTTCTTTTTCACGGCGTGTCATCTTCTTTCTTGCCCTTGTCGTTACCATTTCGTGAGGCACAAGGGTCAAGAGAACTCTAGCTAGGAGCCATACATAAGCCAAGAAAAAACATTTCCCTAACCACACAAAACTCAAATAGATTAATTTTCACCGTTTACGTCCGTCCTGTTCTTGCTTCTTCTTAGCCTAACACCTGGATCATAAATTTTAACCCTCTTACGACCAGCTTTGCACGTGTCCGAAGGGACAGGGACCGTAGTTTTTAAATATAAAAGGTGTTTTTAATAGATCTATGATTTGAGTTCTTAATAAAAATAATAGTGTTTTCAATATATTTTCTAGAGTTTTTGTAGCCGTCATCCTTTTGGCCACCATGTTGATGGACACGACATCATCTAACTGCTCTTCGGCCCTTCACTTGACGATGAGACCTCCTTTCCCGATATCAATGATGGTGCTGAAGGACTAAGTTAGGCATAGTCCGTCGGATCTTGTTTCGCGAGATCGATTTTGAGAAAACAAATTGTGGTTGTCGTGAGAAGGGTGGTCATTGCAATACTTGTTCTCGATGATACGTCTTTGGTAGTGGTGATTCGCACCGTTGCCGATGACGTAAACAAGACAGTTTGGTTGCTCTTTCTTGCAGTGTTGTGATTGTTGTTGGAGTTGGGTGGTGCCCCAAGCGAAGGCGTGGATGTAGCAAGCAGAAGTTTTTCCCTCGTTAACGAACCGAGGTTTATCGAACCAGTAGGACTTTGAAATCAACAACAAAGTGAATGTTGAAGATCTCTGGCGCTTAATCTTCAACATACGTGGACCTGCACACACTCAACCAAATACTTTGCCCCCAACGGCGGAAAGGTTGTCAATCTTTCCGGTCTCATAGAAAACAAAGCGGTTAATTGTATAGTGAAATAGATGAAAATATGAAAATGGACCAGAGGAGTAATAATGATGAAAAGTGATGAATAAAGGTTGCAAAAAATGTAAAAAGATGGACCGGTGGCCATGGGTTCACTAGTGAAGTCTCTCAAGTAAATAGAACATTCATATGATGGGTAAACAAATTACAGCTGGGCAATTGAGAAGATTATAACACAAACTTAATCTAGCTATGACAAAGAGAACATGATAATATTTATGTAGGCATCACGACAATGAATAAAGACCGTTGAGTCCAACTGCATATTTGTCTAAAAAATCCACCGTGAGATCGCTATCCAGCCTGTCACCCATCGGTATTAAGTTGCAAGCAACAGACAATTGCATTAAGTAAAGCGCATGAAGTAAGCAATACTAATATCAAAAGAGACATTAACACTGCTGTTTTACCCTTAGTAGCAACAACACACCCTCACCCTTAGACGTTTCTGTCACTCGTGCCCAGGAACAAAAGGGGGCATGAACCCACTATCTAGCATAAATACTCCCTCTTGGAGATACACACAATCACTTGGGCAAAGTAACTACGCACATCGGAGAGCATGCAAGAACATAAATAAACATATAAGAATCAAGCACAATCTGATCATAACTTTATAATCCATCGGATCCCAGCAAACACATCACATAGCATTACAATAGTCGATCTTGATCATGTTAGGCAGCTCACAAGATCATAAGACATGAAGCACAAGAGATAGAATACCATCTAGCTACTGCCATGGACCCATGGTCCAAGGTGGGACTACTCACAAATCATCCCGGAGGAAGGCATGGCGATGAAGAGCCCTCCGGGATCGATCTCCCCTCCGGCAGGGTGCCGGGATCAGCTTCAGAATCACCCTCGAACTAGGGTTTGAGGTGACGGCCCGTCGAGGTGACTTCTCTGGTAAATAATGGCCGCCCCGTCGTTTTTAGGATTAAAGGGAATTTATAGGCGTCTGAGGGGGCCGAGGCGGTGCCCAAAGGGCAGGGACGGGCCCCACCCGCAGGTCCTAGGGGGCGCGGCCGCCACCTGCCTGTGGCCCCTGGGTGGCCCCCCAGGCTTCCCTTTGGCCCTCTGGTTCCTTCCGTCGCATAAAAAATCTCCGTACATTTTCAGCGCAATTCGACGATGTTTCCTGTGGTGGACTTTCTGAAATACAAAAACAGCAAAAACAGGAAACTGGCACTAGGCATCTTGTCAATAGGTTAGTCCGACAAAATGCATAAAAATGATGTTATATGATAGTAGAAACATGTTACAATATCACAAAACTAGCATGGATCAATCAAAAATTATAGTTACGTTTGACACGTATCAGCATCCCCAAGCTTAACTCATACTCGTCCTCGAGTAGGTAAGTGATAACAAAATAATTTTTGATTAGACATGCAACCAACATAATCGTGATCAAGATAGTCATGTAAAGCATAGGATGTGAATGAAGTGATACAAAACAATTGTCTATAATTGATATCAAGAAAGCAATGAATAACCAAGTTGAATCATTCAAGCCAAACCTTTCATAAATAGTATGTTAAAGACATGAAAGCAAGGTGATCCACATACTTGAATAATTCTCAAAGGTAATAGTTGCATGATAAAAGTGTTTGAGAATCAAAACAAAGAAGATGTAAGTTTTAGCAAAAAGCTTCAACTTCCAACGGTAAAGTCAATATAAAGATTCATGTTTAATCTGACAATGCAATATGATCAATGATACCCAGGGTCAATGCTAGATGTTTGCTTTGGTGGAGATAGAAGGAAAAGGAAAACTGACTCAACATTAAAAGTAAAAGAAAGGCACTTCGCAGTCATGTGCGAGAGCTTTTTATTTTTATAAAACAGAAGTAAAACAATTTTGAGACATGCATGCTTTCGTCAACGATTTCACAACAGAGAAGTTATCTAGTCCCCATAACAAGCAAGGCTTTTAGACTTGTGAGAGCAGCTGGTTTTTAGAGAAGCGAGTACGCTCCTCTTTTCTCCTTGGTTTCACCAGTGTCCAATGTTTAGAGCTGATTTCTCAGATTTTCATTGCGCGGAGGAGAATGGTGAGTTATATTTATATTTTGCTTAAGCTGCTCTCGGGTTGATTCAAGTGAAGACGTAAACCATCGACACCGGGTGAAAAGGAGGAAATGATCTTACTTGTCACAAGTTATATCTAGCTCCATACTGCTTCCTCATAAGCTTAAAAACAGAAGCACACAAAAAGGAGTATTTTGAATTTTTTTTTTAAAGATAGCACATGACAAATTTACTTGGAATGGCAAAAAATACCATGCATAGGTAGATATGGTGGACTCAGCTGTCAAGAGAGTTTGGCTTTGGGATTTGGATGCACGAGTGAACTTGATGACCCACAAGTATAGGGGATCTATCGTAGTCCTTTCGATAAGTAAGAGTGTCGAACCCAACAAGGAGCAGAAGGTGTTGACAAGTGGTTTTCAGCAAGGTTTCACTGCAAGCACTAAAAGAGAAATGTTTTTGGATTTTTAATTTAAATTACGAATGAAGAACAAGTAAATAAAAGAGTGCTACAATAATTGCAGCAAATAGCCCAATCCTTTTAAGCTCAAAGGACAGGTCGGTTGTGTTACTTATGAAGATTAAAACGTTCTCGAGGACACATGGGAGTTTCTGCCTAGCTTGTTTCATTGCACGCCTGTCGGGGGAATGACCCCGGGGTATACCAAAGTCCACGACTCGACAAAATAACAAGAAAAGCAAACCACGAAGATCAGGCAAGCTGCTGGCTGGAGGCTCCAGGCAGTCCGTCCGGCTGGAGGCTCCAGGCAGCTCGTCCGGCTGGAGGCTTCAGGCAGCTCGTCCGGCTGGAGGCTCCAGGCAGCCCGTCCGGCTGGAGGCTCTAGGCAGCCCGTCCGGCTGGAGGCTCCAGGCTGCCCTAAGTAGTACTAGCTGGGCCTAATGGGCCACCCCTTTGTCCCCTGGGCATCCCCTTTATAAGGTGCACCAGGGAGCCCTTGAGAGGCAACCTTTAGAGGAAACCCTAGATACATATTTGGGAGGTGGAGGCTCTCCTCATCCTCACCTACCCCTTCTTCTTCCTCTCGCTAGAGAGAGAAACACAGCTCAAGGAGCAACCATGTAGCCCGAGATCTATGCCATGATATACATCAGACATGCGGGACGTAGGGGTGTTACCTCCACAAGAGCGCCCCGAACCTGGGTACATCGCGTGTGTTCTTGCCGTGCTTGTGCCCAATCCTGCCGGAACGCCATCGCCGACTTGTCCCACACTTCTTTTCCATCTTTGATGGATATGCCATGCAATCCACCACGACATTTGGCGCCCACCGTGGGGCTAGCGGCGAGCGGATCCCGTTCTCGGCGGGACCCCTCTTCGTCGACATCTTCGTCGCCACCTCGGTGCCAACCATCTTTCCCGGAGAAGCTCTGGCCGCCAGCCATGGCGCCGTGCTCGGCATCTAGATCTGGATCATCACCATCGGCTCCACCAGCGCGTGAAGCAGCAGCGGATCAACACCAAGATCGTCTTCCCCGCGTCCCCTCCTACCTCGAACAACTCCACGCATGGCCGTGACGGCTCTCCGCTTGAGCTACTCCGCGCCCGCGCTACTCCGTCCCATGCCACCGCCCGTGGATGCGTCCGCCCGCACGCCCGCACTCGAGCTCTGCGCGAGCTTCTCCTCCGCGTCCGCGCCCGAGCCCGTCTTCCTCACCGCGCCTCCGGCTGCACGCACCCGTCTCCGTCCGCGCGCCATCAACCTTGCCGCCCACGCGGCCACATCCGCGACCGAGCTCCTCGCACCCGCACGCCCGTCCGCTGCACCTGCGCGCAACCACGCCCGTGCCTCTTCTCTACCGCCGGCCGGCTCCGGCTGCTCGCGCTCGCGCCGGTCTCTGCCTGCTCAAGCTCTCCCGGGACGCCCGCATCCGCCTGCCGTGTTGGCCGTCTCCGGCCCCAGCTCTCCTCGTCGACCCCGCACTCGCCCGTGAGCCTCCGCCTCCGGCTGGTCGCCCTGAACGCCTCCCTCTCCCGTGCGTCCGGAAGCCTCTGCCGGGTCCCTGCTCCGCCGCGGCCGCGCGCCCCCCTCTTCATTCGCGCGCGTGCCGGCTCCGCCCCGTTCGCCGCTGCGCCTCCGGACGGCTCCGTGATACGTCTCCGACGTATCTATAATTTCTTATGATCCATGCTTGTTTTCATACCATTTGCTACATGTTTTGTTTACATCTTATAGCATTTTTATGCATTTTTTGAACTAACATATTAACAAGATGCCCCAGTGCCAGTTCCTGTTTTCTGCAGTTTTTCCGTTTCAGAAAAGTACTTAAGGAAATATTCTCGGAATTGGACGGGACAAAAAGCAGCGATCTT
Organism: Puccinellia tenuiflora; assembly: GCA_012064385.1. Taxonomy (NCBI): domain Eukaryota; kingdom Viridiplantae; phylum Streptophyta; class Magnoliopsida; order Poales; family Poaceae; genus Puccinellia; species Puccinellia tenuiflora. Next base: position 690,649 of record QRDG01000441.1, on the reverse strand, counting down.
ATAATTTCGTCACGTACACGGAGTCCAAAGGGGAGACGGAGAGGAGCCACGAGGCTCCCACACCATGCCCTCGGGCGGGCCCACCTTCTGGCGCGCCATGGGGTGGTGTGGGCCCCTCGGGAGCCCTCCGACGCCGCCTTTTCGCCTATATAATCCCCCCGACGCAGCAACCCTAGATCAATCCGTCATATTCCAAAGAAACATCTGCAGCGCCGCCGCCATCGCCGAAAAGTTTCGGGGGACAGAAGTCTCTGTTCCGGCACCCTGCCGGGACGGGGAAGTGCCCCCGGAGCCATCTCCATCGACTCCACCACCATCTTCATCGCCGTTGCTGACTCCCATGATGAGGAGGGAGTAGTTCTCCCTCGGGGCTGAGGGCCGTACCGGTAGCCATGTGGTCTATATCTCTCTCTCCCATGATGTGACCTATATGTGATCATGAGCTTTGCAATCTAGATGTTGTTATGTTACTCAAGTGGGCTTTATTTATGTGATCTCCGGAGACTCCTTGTCCCACGTGTGTAAAGGTGACAGTGTGTGCACCGTGTGGGTCTTTAGGCTATATTTCACAAGATACTTGTTCACTGATTTATTATTTGAGTTGGATGTCTCTATGAAATTGTGGTGTGTTAGTACCTCCTATGAATGCTCATGGTCCAGTGTGGGGTATTCATTAGTACTTGGGAATATATGTTTGAGGCGTGCTTTTGCATTCCTACACAATGAATTAGTGTTCGTTATCCAGCCGGAGAATACTTCGGAGTAGTATATTGAAGTGCTTATATTTATATTCAATTATGATTGCATTGTTGAGAGTGACCACTGGTGAAAGTATGATCCCTAGGCCTTGTTTCTAAGCATTGAAACACCGTTTACAACAAGTTCTGATACATGTTTGCTTGCTGCCATTTTTATTTCAGATTGCAATTACTACTTATAATCATCCATATTACTTGTATTTCACTATCTCTTCGCCGAACTAGTGCACCTATACATCTGACAAGTGTATTGGGTGTGTTGGGGACACAAGAGACTTTTTGTATTGTGATTGCAGGGTTGCTTGAGAGGGATACCTTTGACCTCTACCTCCCTGAGTTCGATAAACCTTGGGTGATTCACTTAAGGGAAACTTGCTGCTGTTCTACAAACCTCTGCTCTTGGAGGCCCAACACTGTCTACAAGAATAGAAGCGTGTGTAGACATCACTCCGCCACTTCTCTCCAAATCCCTGCCTAGGCCGGCTGCGCCTCGCGCTGGCCGCTCCGCTCCACGCCGGCTCCACCCCGCCTCCGCGGGCCATCCCCGCCGCCGGCTCCGACACCGGCCGACCCATGCCTGGCCGCCTCCGCTGTCGCCATGGCCGACTGTGCCGCATCGGCTCTGCGTCCCGCTCCGCCTCGTCCGCGCCGGCTCCGTCGGCGCCGTCCCAGCCGACTCCACGCTCGCCGGCTCCGCCCGGCTCCCCCCCATCGAAGCGCGCGTCCGGCCACCCTCACTGCCCGAGGCCGGCTCCAGCCGCTCTGCCCCGTTCGCGCTGGCTCGCTCCGCCTCCAGCGCCGCTTGCTCTGCCCCGGCGAGGCAGAGTTTCGGGCCGGCTGAAAAGGGAAAAAGAAAAAATAAAAAGGGGAGCCGGTCGGCCGGCTAAAAAAAAAAGAGGGAGAGAGCCGGCAATCTCATTCCCGGGTCCGGCGCATCCGCCGACCCAGAGGACTCTACCACCCCGGCCAAGAGACCGGGGGCTGGCACGCCGTCAGCCGGCAATCTCATTCCCGGGTCCAGCGCATCCGCCGACCCGGAGGACTCTACCACCCGGCCAAGAGCCCGGGGGCTGCCACGCCGTCAGCCGGCAATCTCATTCCCGGGTCCGGCGCATCCACCGACCCGGAGGACTCTACCACCCCGGCCAAGAGCCCGGGGGCTGCCATGCCATTAGCCGGCAATATCATTCTCGGGTCCTGCGCATCCGCCGACCCGGAGGACTCTACCACCCCGGCCAAGAGCCCGGGGGCTGCCACGCCGTCAGCCGGCAATATCATTCCCGGATCCTGCGCATCCGCCGACCCGGAGGACTATATCACCCCGGCCAAGAGCCCAGAGGCTGCCACGCCGTCAGCCGGCAGTATCATTCCTGGGGCCTGCACAGCTGCAGACCCGGAGGACTCTATCACCCCGGCCAATAGCCCGGGGGCTGCCACGCCGTCAGCCGGTAATATCATTCCCGGGTCCTGCACAGCTGCAGACCCGGAGGACTCTATCACCCCGGCCGAGAGCCCAAATTCAACTCCAAATTCTGCAGTCCTCTACGATGCCATTGGGCTTCAAGGCTTTTCATTTAACTTCAAGGATTTTCATCCGGCTTCAAGGATTTTTCATCTAGCCACAACTTTCATCCGGCTTCAAGGATTTTCATCCGGCTTCAAGGATTTTCATCTGGCCACAACTTTCATCCGGCTTCAAGGATTTTCATCCGGCTTCAAGGATTTTCATCCGGCGTCAAGTTCATCCGGCTTCAACTTTGTCCAGCTTCAAGTTCATCCGGCCTCAAGTTCGTCCGGCCTCAAGTTCGTCCGGCCTCAAGTTCGTCCGGCTTCAAGTTCATCCGGCGTAAAGTTCATCCGGCTTCAACTTCGTCCGGCTTCAACTTCGTCCGGTACCAAGTTCGTCCGGCTTCAAGTTCGTCCGGCTTCAAGTTCGTCCGGCTTCAAGTTCGTCCGGCTTCAAGTTCGTCCGGCTTCAACTTCGTCCGGCTTCAACTTCATCCGGCTTTAAGTTCGTCCGGCTTCAACTTCGTCCGGCTCCAAGTTCGTCCGGCTTCAACTTCGTCCGGCTTCAAGTTCATCCGACTTCAGCTCTAAGTTTCAGCCGGCTCTAGCCCCGACTCCAGCATCTCATCCACAACAACCAAGACAAGGGGAAGATCGCGAAGTCTTCCCAGCAAGCTAGCAAGACTCCACGATCTCGGGGGCTAGTGTCGGGGGAATGACCCCCGGGTATACCAAAGTCCACGACTCGACAAAAGAACAAGAAAATCAAACCACGAAGATCAAGCAAGCTGCTGGCTGGAGGCTCCAGGCAGCCCGTCCGGCTGGAGGCTCCAGGCTGCCCTAAGTAGTACTAGCTGGGCCTAATGGGCCACCCCTTTGTCCCCTGGGCATCCCCTTTATAAGGTGCACCAGGGAGCCCTTGAGAGGCAACCTTTAGAGGAAACCCTAGATACATATTTGGGAGGTGGAGGCTCTCCTCATCCTCACCTACCCCTTCTTCTTCCTCTAGCTAGAGAGAGAAACACAGCTCAAGGAGCAACCATGTAGCCCGAGATCTATGCCATGATATACATCAGACATGCAGGACGTAGGGGTGTTACCTCCACAAGAGGGCCCCGAACCTGGGTACATCGCGTGTGTTCTTGCCGTGCTTGTGCCCAATCCCGCCAGAACGCCATCGCCGCCTTGTCCCACACTTCTTTTCCATCTTTGATGGATATGCCGTGCAACCCACCACGACAACGCCGGTGATTAACCTTCAATATTTTGATAAAGTGATGTGTGGGTGGACCTATGCTAATGCACCGCCCTTACTTGGACAAATACATACTTGTGATTAAACCCCTTGCAAGCATCCGCAACTACAAGAAAGTAATTAAGATAAAAACGTAACCACAGCCTTAAACTCCGAGACCCTACGCTCCCTAGTGCACTAGTTTACAAATTGTGGTTTAGGTTTCTGTCACTCCTGCAACCCTACCATAAGCAAACTAAATACACTATGCATTCCCCTAGGCTCTTTGAAAGGTGAAGTATCATGTAGTCGACGTTCACACGATACCGCTAGAGGAAGAACACCACAACATAAATCAAACCATTAAATATTACTCAATATTATGCAATTACTAGCAACTAGGCTTTCCTCATGTCCTCAAGAACTAAACGAACTACTCACAAGACATCATATAGATCATGATCAGAGGTGATATGAGTAAGGGCAACAATCTGATTGTAATGATAATTCATCGATAAAACTCTTAAACACCAACTACAAGTGGTAATCAACGCCCGGGATACGATTCCGATGAACTAATAGCAACACAATGATAATTGTTACAGCGAGATGAGATAGGATGACGGCGGTGATGATGGTGCTGATGGTGGAGATGATGTTGATGATGATCCCGATGATGCTTGGCGTGATGGCGATGACGATGGCGGCGATACCCCTCTCCGGGAAGGAAATTCCCCGGCAGATTTCTCCCTCCGGAGCTCTTCTTCTCTCTGTCTGGTTTCTGCCTCGTGGAGGCGGAGGAAAAATTCCTCGTCCATGCCCCCGATGTTTTTAGTTCAAGGGTCAGTAATACGCCAAAGGGGAGCTGGAGAGGTGCCACAGGGACCAGGGGCGGGCCCCACCCGCGGCCTAGGGTGGACCCGCGGCAGGGGGTCGCCCCTGCCCCCTGTTGCTCACCTCTTCGCCCCCTTCTGGCTCCGTGACTTATTTCCCGAAATATTATACTCTGAATTTTCCTGAAATTTTTGGGGCTTCCGAAGTCAGGTGTTTTGACAGGTACTTTTCCAGCTGATTCCAGGCTCCGGCAGATGCATCTCCAATAATTGCCAAACATGCAAAATGGGATAAAATAACATAAGTATTGCATCATAATATGAAATATATCAATGAATAAAGATAAATTATGATGTAAAATAGTGATGCAAAATGGACGTATCAACTCCCCCAAGCTTAGACTCCGCTTGTCCCCAAGCGAAAACTGAACTCGGTAAACATGACCACAGGTTTATAGAGTGAAGTGTCGATAAATAAAGAATACAAACATGAAGCATCAGTATTTACTCATCGAACACAGATATATCTTAAACATCAACCTTTCTCTCATAAAGCTTCTCGAAGACAAGTAATGTAACTACAACATATTAAGGTGAAAGAAGACAGAACATTATTAAGCAAAGACAAAACGAGACTCCGCTTAAGAAACAATTATACTTATCAGTCCATATTTCATGAAAGATTCATTTAAATGCTTCAACCATCCGGTCATCTTCCCACTAGTTGCAAATCGTCAAAGCTATATCCTTATGACAAAAGAGTTAGAACTGACATAAGAAAAATGAATAACTATCATGAGACATAAAAGACATGATGTAGATATCATACTTGCTTAACATCAAAATTCAACACTGTGGGTTTGCTTGTAGAAGGTAGAGGAAGTGGGTGAACTGACTCAACAATAAGTAAGAGAGACCCTTCACAGAGGGAAGCAGGGATTAATCATGTGCTAAAGCTTTTTGGTTTTTAAAACAGAAGTAAAATGATTTTGAGGTATGCATGATTTCGTCAACGACTTCACAACAGAGAAGCTATCTAGTCCCCCATGACAAGCAAGGTTTTTAGACTTGTGAGAGAAGCTGGTTGTTAGAAGAGCGAGTACGCTCTTCTTTCTCCTTGGTTTCACCACTGTCCAATGTTTGGGCTGATTTTTCAGATTTGCAATGCGCGAAGGAGAATTGGTGAGTTATATTTATATTTTGCTTAAGCTGCTCTCGGGTTGATTCAAGTGAAGACGTAATCCGTCGACACCGGTTGAAAGGGGGGAAATGACCTCGCTCGTCACAAGTTATATCTAGCTCTTTACTGCTCCCTCATGAGCTTAAAAACAGAGGCACAAAGAAGAAGTATTTTGAATTTTTAAAGGTAGCACATGACAAATTTACTTGGAATGACAAGAAATACCATGCATAGGTAGATATGGTGGACACAGCTGGCAAGAAAGTTTGGCTTTGGGAATTGGATGCACGAGTGAACCATACACTCAGTACAGGGCTTTAGGCTAGAAAGGCTTTAAAACAAACAAACAGCGTTGAGAGATGCAAATCAACTATGCTATCAAAAACAATATGTCAAGCATGCAACATAAAGCTTATCATCACTGTCAGAAATAAATCTAATACAAAGGTGTATGAGCTGGAAGGTTCACAAGCATGTAAGACATACAAGATAGTGTATTTGCAATTAAATTCTTCTTCTCTACTCAAGCACCAAAGCAATTATTGCAATTTAAACGAAGCCATGCTTATCAATACCGAATAAACTTCTACTCATGCACCCAATGTCAAATCATTACTTACCACAAGATCAGCAGATGAGAGAGATTGCCATAATAAAATATAAAGTGCAGAAGAATAAAAGATACTTCTCATTTATATTCCATTATAGAAACCACACACCAATGGATACAAAGGACTCACAAGGAGTGACAAGACACAATGCAAAACCATACTACAAGATAACTTCTCTACTCATGATATGACTCACAAGACTGCGAAAAATAAAAGACATAAGATAAAGGTACCGGGGCACTCCCCCAAGCTTGGAACAAGCCAAGGGAGTGCTGTTACCCATAGTGCTCGAATTTTATTCCCGTGGTGGAGATGGCGGTACCACAGCTAGAGGTGTCAAGAAATACCGAAGACGTCAGCGAAGCTCCAGATTCTCTGCTTCTAGTATTGCAACTTCTGCTTTCAGGCAACAGAACTGCTCACAGAACTGATCAGCCACTCTATGAGCTTTCGACAGCAGTGGAGCAATATGGGGATCCTACTGCTGCGGCACTGTCCCTGGAACATCATGAGAATAAGCATATCGAGGGTTAATGGATCCCACAAAAGTGGTGTTGCCTGGCCTTGGATTCTCTGCCCTTCCTCCCGATTGGCACGATGCTGCCCTTCTCACTTCTTCCCGCACGTTGTGCTCCAGCTCCGCCTTCCTAGCGGCGATCTCCTCATCGGTCGCCCAGTTCATGAAGTCCCCACGATTAATGTCTTGTTGGATCCGACGAAGGCGCCTTGCTGCGTAATCTTCCCTGTTGGATCCGCAAGAAGACATCTAGATGGAGAGTCTCTGAGACCCTAGCAAGAGAAAACTCGAAACAAGAACACGACGGAAATACAGGATACGCTCCTTAAAAAATTCAGGAAAATATATAGCGGAAAGTTTTGCAATAAAAGGAAGACGACAGGACTAGGCGGAGTCGGAGGCGGCGTCCAGAGGCCAGGGGCGGGTCCCCACCACGGCCTGGGGTGGGGCCGCGACAGAGGGACGCCTCTGCCTCCTGGACCCCGTCTTGTACTCCGTCCGGTCCCCGAATTTTCCTAATTTTCGAGAAATAAATAATATAAATTTTCTGGAATTTTTCGAGACACTTTACTTACCGAGACAGTTACCAATTCGTTTTCTGATTCTGGAGTCTTCCGGTATTTGGTTTCGATGAGTTCTTCCGGAGAGACCACTTGAATAACATCAACATCCTTTTCCAAGGGATTACCGGAGATGTAGTGCTTAAGTTGACCATTCACCACCTGAGGTTTGTCTCCGTCAAGATTATTAATCTTTATAGCTCCGGAGTGATAGACTTCCTCAATGATGAATGGTCCCTCCCATTTTGATAGCAATTTTTCCTGCAAAAAATCTGAGACGAGACCTATACAAAAGCACTTTATCACCAACATTAAATTCTCTTTTCAAAATTTCTCTTATCATGCCATCTCTTTACTTTTTCCTTAAACAAACGAGCACTTTCATAAGCCTCGTTTCTCCACTCATCCAAGGAATTCAATTTAAGCAACCTAGTTTTACCGGCAAGATTAGGATCAGAATTAAGTTGTCTAATAGCCCAAAAAGCTTTATGTTCTAATTCAAGAGGTAAATGACATGCCTTCCCATAAACTATTTTATAAGGAGACATACCCATAGGATTTTTATAAGCAGTTCAATAGGCCCATAAAGCATCATTAAGTTTCTTAGACCAATTCTTCCTAGACTTGTTAACGGTCTTTTGCAAGATCAGTTTAATTTCTCTATTAGTTAATTCAACTTGCCGAGGATGATACGGAGAGGAGACTCTGTGATTAACATCGTACTTAGCTAAAACCTTTCTAAAAGCTCCATGAATAAAATGAGATCCTCCATCAGTCATAAGATATCTAGGCACACCAAACCTAGGAAAAATAACGTCTTTAAGCATTTTTAGGGAAGTCTTATGATCAACACTTTTAGTTGGTATAGCTTCCACCCACTTAGTAACATAATCTACAGCAACAAGAATATGAGTATTGCCGTGAAACGTGGGAAAAGGACCCATAAAGTCAAACCCCCAACAATCAAAAGGTTCAATAACAAGAGAGTAATTCATAGGCATTTCATTACGTCTACTAATGTTACCGACCCTTTGACACTCATCACAAGATGAAACAAACTTTTTAGCATCCTTAAATAAAGTAGGCCAATAAAAACCTAATTGAAGAACCTTATGTGCAGTCCTCTCAACTACGTGATGTCCTCCATAATCACTATTATGGCACTTCCTCAATACCTCCTCATGTTCATGCTCAGGAATACATATCCTCAAGATTCCATCAGCTCCCTCCTTGTATAAATGTGGGTCATCCCAAAAGTAATGCCTCAAGTCATAGAAGAATTTCTTTTTCTGTTGATAAGTAAAACTTGGAGGCAAAAATTTTGAGACAATAAAATTAGCATAATAAGCATACCAAGGAGCATCATGAGAAGTTACCTTAACGACGGCAAGTTGTTCGTCAGGGAAACTATCATTTACAGGGATGGGATCATGAGGAATATTTTCCATTCTAGACAAATTATCAGCTACAGGATTTTCTGCACCTTTTCTATCAACAATATGCAAATCAAACTCTTGCAGCAAAAGCACCCATCTAATAAGTCTAGGCTTAGCATCTTTATTCTCCATAAGCTACTTAATTGCAGCATGATTAGTATGAATAGTCACTTTAGAGTCCACAATATATTGTCAAAATTTATCACAAGCAAAAACGACCGCTAAAAATTCCTTTTCAGTGGTTGCATAATTTTTCTGTGCACTATCCAAAGTTTTACTAGCATAATGAATTACATTCAACTTCCTATCAATTCTTTGGCCAAGGACAGCCCCTACAGCATAATCACTAGCATCACACATAATTTCAAAGGGTAAATTCCAATCAGGCGGTTGAACTATAGGAGCGGTGATTAAAGCCCTTTTTAGTACCTCGAAGGCTTCATTACAATCTTCATCAAAAACATATGGAACATCTTTTGAAGAAGATTAGTAAGAGGCCGCGACGTCTTAGAAAAATCTTTAATAAACCTCCTATAAAAACCAGCATGACCGAGGAAACTACGAATACCTTTGATATCCCTTGGATAGGGCATCTTCTCAACTGCTTCAATTTTGGCTTTATCAACTTCAATCCCTCTTTCAGAAATTTTATGTCCAAGCACTATGCCTTCATTTACCATGAAATGACAGTTCTCCCAATTGAGAACAAGATTGTTCTCCTCACATCTCTCCAAAACTTTGTTAAGATTGTAGAGGCAATTGTCGAAAGAAGTTCCATAGACGGAGAAATCGTCCATGAAGACTTCCACAATTTCCTCACAAAAACCATGAAAAATAGCAGACATGCATCTTTGAAAAGTAGCAGGTGTATTACACAAACCAAAAGGCATACGTCTATAGGCATAAGTTCCATAAGGACAAGTAAAAGTAGTCTTTTCTTGATCTTCAAATTCAATAGCAATTTGAGAGAAACCAGAATAACCATCAAGAAAACAAAAGTGAGAATTCTTAGACAGTCTTTCAAGCATTTGATCAATAAAAGGCAAAGGATAATGATCTTTTCGAGTAGCCTTATTAAGTTTCCTATAATCAATGCACATTCTATACCCTACAATTGTTCTTTGAGGAATGAGTTCATTATTATCATTAGCAACAACAGTCATACCTCCCTTTTTGGGAACACAGTGAACAAGACTAACCCATCTACTATCAGCAATAGGATAGATTATACCTGCATCGAGAAGCTTGAGTATCTCATTTCTTACCACATACTTTATTTTTGGATTCAATCTTCGTTGATGATCAACAACGGGCTTCGCATCAGGCTCGAGATTAATTGTATGTTGACAAATAGATGGAGAAATCCCTTGAAGATCATCCAGAGTATATCCCAATGTAGCTCGATGTTTCCTAAGAACCTCCAATAATCGCTCCTCTTCTTTTGCTGAAAGGTTAGAATTGATAATAACAGGATATATTTTCTTATCATCTAAATATGTATATTTGAGAGTGTCTGGGAGAGCTTTTAATTCAAAAACAGGATCTCCTTTTGGAGGTGTGGGCGTCCCCAACAACTCCACAGGTAGATCATGCTTCAGAATAGTCGGCTGCCTGATGCATGTAAAATGCATACATGAACTTTGCACTATAACACTTGTTTTCCATTCATATTTGCATCATATAAGGGGTATATTACTATTATTTAATGATTTTTGGTAATTAATGATGATTTCTCCTTTTATGGAATGAATCCTGCGCAGGCAGAAACCCCTATTTCTTTTCTTATTTATTCAGGGCCTTAACGACGTCATAATGAGCTATAAATTTACGGGGATCATTATTTTGGAAGGAGGAAGACCTAGGAGCGAAAGAAGCAAGCGAATGGAGGCCGGAGGGGCAAAAGGGGGTGCCCCACGCGGCCAGGTACAGGGGCCGCGTGGACCCACCTCTTTTGGCCCTCGTGGCCCCGTTTGCGTTGATCCTTCGCCCTGAAGCATCCTCGTGACCTAAAAACGCCTATATAAAGAGCCCCCCGACGTTCTTCGAAGGGAGAGCCGCCACACGAGAGAAACAAGAAACAGAGACCAGGAGGCTGCAGATTGGAGGGGGGAAACTCCGGCGGAGCGCTGCCGGAGAGGTCTCCTTCTTCTCCATCGACATCTCCACCGTCTCCATGATGAAGAGGGAGTAGTCCACCTCTGGACTATGGGTTTGTGGCAGTAGCATATGTATCTCTCTCTCTCTCTCTCTTGAGCTTCACTAATTAGCACCGTATGAGCTGCTGAACATGATTACGGTCATCGTTGTATTACCTTTGTGGTGGATCTTTGTATGAGTTAATATATGTTGAGATTGCAATGTTTATTTCAGTTATGAAAGTAGATGCATATTATGTACCCCATTCTTGTATCCTTGTTTTGATCAAGCATGTTTATGAGAGCGTGTGAGGGGGAACGTGTGCATTAGTTGGAGTAACGGGGGTGGTGATGTGATAAGCTGACAACTTAATACCGCGATCCATTGGGTGTTTACCTTACTTTGTTGCCTCACTAGGGATAAACCAAAATACCATGTTGCAAGGTATGAGGAGTGACAAGCCTCTACCTATGACTAGATCCAACATGTTCTTATTTCCACTTCATGTCATTAATCTTAAGGCTATACTCTGAGTCATCTTAATTACTGAGGTGTTATGATTTAGTTCGCATCTTGGTGGAGTATATGTGAGACTAATAATCAAAGGTCTCTATGTTAGGACGTGATTGCCCATATAATTAGTAACATGTCATTAAACTTGTTTGCAATCTCATATGTTAATCCTATGTCTACTTATTTGCCACACTATATTAAAGAGAGAGTGCATGTGTGAAACCATGAACCCTGGTCCATTTTTAATCATAAGAAACAACTTTCCAACCACTTTTAAGCATTTTCTATATTCAGCCATTTTAAAATTAGAAAATACAAAAACACTTTTATTCATTGCATATACATATAAAAACCTCAAAATATCATCCATCATCATTACTATCATCCTTGCATTACTACTTACCACCATTGCATATTTATTTACTGTTTTGCATTCATTATTATCTTAATATCATTCTCACACCTTGTGCTTGACAACCACTTGGTGAGGTTGAGGGCACAAAGCAATCTACTTTGTTTGCAGGAAATCTAGAGAAAGACAATGAGATAAAATCCCCACTACTGATTCCCCGAGAGTTCGATATTAAACCCTCGAGTCACCCTCGTGGGGAAAAAACTTCCACTTCTACATACTCTGCACTTGGAGGCTCAACCTATCCCATATATTATTTTCCTTTCAGGGTATCAAGAGTGCTTGTTGGCATAGTTGAGGGAGAAACAATCTCATCAATTCCGTCATCACTGCCTCAAGAAGACTTCATCAATTTCTTCCCTTTCCTGCATAAACATGTCATTCTCGTGCTCCTCCATATATTGCTGCAAAGGATCATTAGGAGGCACAGCAATAGAAGGAATTCTTTCAATAATAAGTTCCTCATTAGGCAATTCTTTATCATAACGATGTCTAGCAAATTTGGAAAAATTAAATTCATAAGGCTCTCCAGCAAATTGAACAGAGACCTTTTCTTTTTTAAAATCTATAAACAGCACTACAAGTATTTAAGAAAGGTCTACCAAATATGATAGGACAAAATTTATCTTTAACTGACCCCAAGACAAGGAAATCAGTTGGATATTTTACCTTACCACATAAAACTTCAACGTCTCTGACAATTCCCACCGGGTGGATGACATCTCTATTAGCCAATTTAATCTCCAAATCAATATCCTCAAGCTCACATGGCGCAATTTCGCGCATTATTTCTTGATAAAGTGTATAAGGAATAGCACTTGCACTTGCACTCATATCACATAATCCATAATAGCAATGATCACCTATCTTGACAGAGACAACAGGAGTACCAACAACTTTTGCATTTTTATCATGTCTAACAATGTTAGTAGCAGCTTCACAAAAATAAATAGAACTTCCATCGACGTTCTCAGTTACAAGATCTTTAACCAAAGCTACTGGAGAGGCAATTTCAAGTTGTTCATCAGGTTCATAAGCTTTCCTTTCACTTTTATTAACCACACTAGCCACGATTGGTGATCTTTAATTTTTATAGGAAAGGTGGGTTTTTCAAGTAAACAACAGGTACAATAGATTCAACTGTTTGAACAGGCACACTCATCACTAGAAAGCACATCCGTTTTACAAACATCTTTAAATGGTTCATGATACTTATCCCACTTTTCTTTTGGAATATTAATATGGACAGCAAAGGATTTACAAAGATCAACAACAATTTGAGAATCGAGCCCAAACTTAGTACTAAGCCTATTAAACGTTCAGTTTCCATGAAAGATTTAATGCAGTCATACTCATAATTTATACCTGATTCTTTACCTTTGTCGATCTTCCAATCTTCCGCATTGCGATAAATCCTTTCAATTAAATCCCATTTAGCATTAACTTCTTTGTTTGTAAAGGATCCGAGAGAAGAAGCATCAAGCATATCCTTATCATAGCGAGGCAGCCTCGCATAAAAATTGTTAACAATTATATCATTAGGAAGCTTATGATTGGGGTATTTAAGCATTAGAGATTTCAACCTCCCCCAAGCTTGAGCAATGCTTTCTCCTTCATGTGGCCAAAAGTTATAAATATAATTTCTATCTTGATGAATTTCATGAAGAGGATAAAATTTAGAATAAAAGAGAGACATAAGCTCTTTCCAATCCATCAAGTGAGAATTATCCAGAAGCATATACCAATCCATAGCTTTATCATTTAGTGATATTGAGAATAATTTCCTCATGATTACCTCTTTTGACATACTGCAATCTTAAATAGCTCACACAGATCTTTAATATAAAGCAAATGATAACCTGGATGGATGGTTTCCATCCCCTGCATAACGGTTACTCATAACATGATCAATAATTCCCATGGGTATTTAAATGGATCAATTTCAGAGAGCGGAGGACTCTTATCCACCACAGGTGCGGTGGCAGAGCCACTCCCAAACAGCATATTAAGTGAAGAGTGCTCCATAACGAAGCCAAGTAACAAGCAAAAATAAAAACAACACTTACAATAAAAGAGTTCCTTACCAGTTCCACTTACCAATAGCGCTACACTCCCCGGCAACGGCGCCAGAAAAGAGTCTTGATGACCCACAAGTATAGGGGATCTGTCGTGGTGGTACACAAACAGATGCCATAGGTAGGCTTATCTTGGGGCCGATGGACGCTGGAGGTACCGGGGAGGGTAGGTGCGTGTAGAGACGCACACGAAAAGACACAAACACACACCGATTTACCCAGGTTCAGGGCTCTCGTGAGGAGATAAAACCCCTACTCCTGCTTGTCTGATCTATATATGATGGATTACACTTGAGCTACACAACGCTCCTTGAGCTGTATGGAAAAACTAAGAACTGAGGGCACTAAACCGAGTCTCGGAGTGACTCTGGTGTTCTATGGAGCAGCGTTCCGAGTCTGGTGAGGCGTGGTCTCAGCGGTCGTGGTAAAAGGAACCCCTGGTGCTCCTTATATAGGGAAACCCAGGGCACAAGTTAGGGCTGACGTTTGTGCTGGCGTAGGCAGCACTGTGGCCACGCCTGGGCCTCTGACTACTTCCGTCATGCCCGCGTGGCATGTCTAATCCATCAACTCCTGTGCACTGCTCCATGGTACTGCATCGGTCAGCAGCATGGAGGCCTGACTNAAAAGAGAAATGTTTTTGGATTTTTAATTTAAATAACGAATGAAGAACAAGTAAATAAAAGAGTGCTACAATAATTGCAGCAAATAGCCCAATCCTTTTAAGCTCAAAGGACAGGCCGGTTGTGTTACTTATGAAGATTAAAACGTTCTCGAGGACACATGGGAGTTTCTGCCTAGCCAGTTTCAATGCACGCCGGTGATTAACCTTCAATGCTCCACACCGTCTCCCTTGTTGACCAAACAATTCTTTTGATGGAAAGATTAGCTTTATGAATTAACAACTATGAAACACCACATAGTATCAAGCNACCCACAAGTATAGGGGATCTATCGTAACCCTTTCGATAAGTAAGAGTGTCGAACCCAACAAGGAGCAGAAGGTGTTGACAAGTAGTTTTCAGCAAGGTTTCACTGGAAGAACTAAAAGAGAAATGTTTTGGATTTTTGATTTAAAGAACAATGAAGAACAAGTAAATAAAATAGTGCTACAATAATTGCAGAAAATATCCCAATCCTTTTAAGCTCAAAGGATAGGCTGGTTTGTGTTACTTATGAAGATTAAAACGTTCTCGAGAACACATGGGAGTTTTTTCCTAGCCAGTTTCATTGCACGCCGGTGATTAACCTTCAATGTTTTGATAAAGTGTTGTGTGGGTGGACCTATGCTAATGCACCGCCCTTACTTGGACAAATACATACTTGTGATTAAACCTCTTGCAAGCATCCGCAAACTACAAGAAAGTAATTAAGATAAAAACCTAACCACAGCCTTAAACTCCGAGACCCTAGGCTCCCTAGTGCTCCAGTTCACAAATTGGGGTTTAGGTTTCTGTCACTCCTGCAACCCTACCATAAGCAAACTAAATACACTATGCATTCCCCTAGGCCCTTTGAAAGGTGAAGTATCATATAGTCGACGTTCACACGATACCACTAGAGGAATAACACCACAACATAAATCAAACAATTAAATATTGCTCAACATTATACAATTAATAGCAACTAGGCTTTCCCCATGTCCTCAAGAACCAAACAAACTACTCACAAGAGATCACATAGATCATGATCAGAGGTGATATGAATAAGGGTAACAATCTGATCGTAAAGATAATTCACCGATAAAACTCTCAAGCATCAACTACAAGTGGTAATCAATACCCGGGATACGATTCCAATGAACTAATAACAAAACAATGATGATTGCTACGGCGGGATGAGATGGGACGGTGACGGTGATGATGGTGCTGATGATGGAGATGGTGTTGATGATGATCCCGATGATGCTTGGCGTGATGGCGATGACGATGGCGGCGATTCCCCCCTCCGGGAGGGAAATTCCCCGGCAGATTTCTCCCTGCCGGAGCTCTTCTTCTCTCTGTCTGGTTTCCGCCTCGTAGAGGCAGAGGAAAAATTCCTCTTCGATGCCCCCAACGTTTTTAGGTCAAGGGTCAATAATACGCCGAAGGGGAGACGGAGAGGGGCCACAGGGGCCAGGGGCGGGCCCTGCCGCGGCCAAGGGTGGGCCCGCGGGTGCAGGCCGCCCCTTCCCCTGGGAGCTCGCCTCCGTGCCCCCTTTCGGCTTCGTGACTAATTCTTCGTAATATTGACTTTCTTCTTTTCCTAGATTTTTCTGAGCTTCCGACATCTGGTGTCTTGACAGGTACTTTTCTAGCTGATTTCTGGCTCCGGCAGATGCATCCCCAATAATTGCCAATCATGCAAAATAAGATAAAATAACATACGTATTGCATCATAATATGAAATATATCAATGAATAAAGATGAATTATGATGTAAAATAGTGATGCAAAATGGACGTATCAACTCCCCCAAGATTAGACTCCGCTTGTCCCCAAGCGAAAACTGAACTCGGTAAACATGACCATAGGTTCATAGAGTGAAGTGTCGATAAATAAAGAATACGAACATGAAGCATCAGTATTTACTCATCAAACACAAACATATCTTAAACATCAACCTTTCTCTCATAAAGCTTCTCGAAGACAAGTAATGTAACTACAACATGTTAAGGTGAAAGACGACATAAACTTATTAAGCAAAGACAAAACGAGACTCTGCTTAAGAAACAATTATACTTATCAGCCCATATTTCAAGAAAGATTCATTTAAATGCTTAAACCATCCGATCATCTTCCCACATGTTGCAAATCGTCAAAGCTATATCCTTATAAAAGAGTTAGAACTGACATAAGAAAAATGAATAACTATCATGAGACATAAAAGACATAATGTAGATATCATACTTGCTTAACATCAAAATTCAACACTATGGGTTTGCTTTTAGAAGGTAGAGGAAGTGGGTGAACTAACTCAACAATAAGTAAAAGAGAGGCCCTTCGCAGAGGGAAGCAGGGATTAGTCATGTGCTATAGCTTTTTTGGTTTTTAAAACAGAAGTAAAATGATTTTGAGGTATGCATGCTTTCGTCAACGACTTCACAACAGAGAAGCTATCTAGTCCCTCATGACAAGCAAGGTTTTTAGACTTGTGAGAGCAGCTGGTTCTTAGAAGAGCGAGTACGCTCTTCTTTCTCCCTGGTTTCACCACTGTCCAACGTTTGGGCTTATTTCTCAGATTTGCATTGCGCGGAGGAGAATTGTGAGTTATATTTATATTTTGCTTAAGCTGCTCTCGGTTTGATTCAAGTGAAGACGTAATCCATCGACACCGGGTGAAAAAGGGGGAAATGACCTTGCTCGTCACAAGTTATATCTAGCTCTCCACTGCTCCCTCATGAGCTTAAAAACAGGGGCACAAAAGGAGTATTTTGAATTTTTAAAGGTAGCACATGACAAATTTACTTGGAATGGCAAGAAATACCATGCGCATAGGTAGATATGGTGGACACAGCTGGCAAGAAAGTTTGGCTTTGGGGAATGGATGCACGAGTGAACCATACACTCAGTACAAGACTTTAGGCTAGAAAAGCTTTACAGCAAACAAACAGTGTTGAGAGATGTAAATCAACTATGCTATCAAAAACAATATGTCAAACATGCAACATGAAGCCTATCATCACTGTCATAAATAAATCTAATACAAAGGTGCATGAGCTAGAAGGTTCACAAACATGTAAGACATTCAAGATAGTGTATTTGCAATCAAATTCTTCTTCTCTACTCAAGCACCAAAGTAATTATTGCAATTTAAACAAAGCCATGCTTATCGACACCGAATAAACTTCTACTCATTCACCCAATGTCAAATCATTACTTACCACAAGATCAGCAGATGAGAGAGATTGCCATAATAAAATATAAAGTGCAGAAGAATAGAAGATACTTCTCATTTATATTCCATTATAGAAAACCACACACCAACGGATACAAAGGACTCACAAGGAGTGACAAGACACAGTGCAAAACCATACTACAAGATAACTTCTCTACTCATGATACAACTCACAAGACTGCGAAAAATAAAAGACATAAGATAAAGATACCGGGGCACTCCCCCAAGCTTGGAACAAGCCAAGGGAGTGCCGTTACCCATAGTGCTCGAATTTATTCCCGCGGTGGAGATGGTGGCACCACAGCCAGAGGTATTAAGAAATACTGAAGACATCGGCGAAGCTCCTGGTTCTCTGCCTCTAGTATTGCAACTTCCGCTTTCAAGCAACGAAACTGCTCGCAGAACTGATCAGCCACTCTATGAGCTTCCGATAGCAATGGAGCAATATGGGGATCCTGTTGCTGCGGCACTGTCCCTGGAACATCATGAGAATAAGCATGTCGAGGGTTAATGGATCCCACAAAAGTGGTGTTGCCTGGCCTTGGATTCTCTACCCTTCCTCCCGGTTGGTGTGATGCTGCCCTTCTCACTTCTTCCCGCATGTTGCGCTCTAGCTCCGCCTTCCTAGCGACGATCTCCTCATCGGTCGCCCAGTTCATGAAGTCCCCTCGATTAATGTCTTGTTGGATCCGACGAAGGCGCCTTGTTGCGTAATCTTCCCTACTGGATCCGCAAGAAGACATCTAGATGGAGAGTTTCCGAGACCCTGGCAAGAGAAAACTCGAAACAAGAACACGACGAAAACACAGGATGCGCTTCTCGAAAAATTCGGGGAAATATATAACGAAAATTTTTGCAATAAAAGGAAGACGACGGGACTAGGCGGAGTCGGAGGCGGTGTCCAGGGGCCAAGGGCGGGTCCCCACCGCGGCCTGGGGTGGGGCCGCGGCCCTCTGCCCCCTGGAGTCCGTCTCGTACTCCGTCCAGTCTCCGAATTTTCCTAATTTTCGAGAAATAAATAATATGAATTTTGTGAATTTTCCGAGGCATTTTCCTTACCGAAACAGTTACCTATTCGTTTTCTGATTCTGGAGTCTTCCAGTATTTGGTCTCGATAAGTTCTTCCGGAGAGACCACTTGAATAACATTCGGCATCTTTTTCCAAGGGATTGCCGGAGATGTAGTGTTTAAGTTGCTGACCATTCATCACTTGAGGTTTGTCTCCGTCAAGATTATTAATCTTTATAGCTCCGGAGCGATAGACTTCCTCAATGATGAATGGTCCCTCCCATTTTGATAGCAATTTTCCTGCAAAAAATCTGAGATGAGACCTATACAAAAACACTTTATCACCAATATTAAATTCTCTTTTCAAAATTCTCTTATCATGCCATCTCTTTACTTTTTCCTTAAACAAATGAGCACTCTCATAAGCCTCATTCCTCCACTCATCCAAAGAATTCAATTTAAGCAGCCTAGTTTTACCTGCAAGATTAGGATCAGAATTAAGTTGTCTAACAGCCCAAAAAGCTTTATGTTCTAATTCAAGAGCCAAATGACATGCCTTCCCATAAACCATTTTATAAGGAGACATACCCATAGGATTTTTATAAGCAGTTCTAAAGGCCCATAAAGCATAATTAAGTTTTTTAGACCAATTCTTCCTAGACTTGTTAACGGTCTTTTGCAAGATCAGTTTAATTTCTCTATTAGTTAATACAACTTGCCCACTAGTTTGAGGATGATACGGAGAGGACACTCTATGATTAACATCGTACTTAGCTAAAACCTTTCTAAAAGCTGCATGAATAAAATGAGATCCTCCATCAGTCATAAGATATCTAGGCACACCAAACCTAGGAAAAATAACTTCTTTAAGCATTTTTAGGGAGGTCTTATGATCAGCACTTTTAGTTGGTATAGCTTCCACCCACTTAGTAACATAATCTACAGCAACAAGAATATGAGTATTACCATGAGAAGTGGGAAAAGGACCCATAAAGTCAAACCCCCAACAATCAAAAGGTTCAATAACAAGAGAATAATTCATAGGCATTTCATTACGTCTACTAATGTTACCGACCCTTTGACACTCATAACAAGATGAAACAAACTTTTTAGCATCCTTAAATAAAGTAGGCCAATAAAAACCTGATTGAAGAACCTTACGTGCAGTCCTTTCACCTACGTGATGTCCTCCATAATCACTATTGTGGCACTTCCTCAATACCTCCTCCTGTTCATGCTCTGGAATACATCTCCTCAAGATTCCATCAACTCCCTCCTTGTATAAATGTGGGTCATCCCAAAAGTAATGTCTCAAGTCATAGAAGAATTTCTTTTTCTGTTGATAAGTAAAACTTGGAGGCAAAAATTTCGAGACAATAAAATTAGCATAATCAGCATACCAAGGAGCATCATGAGAAGTTACCTTAACGACGGCAAGTTGTTCGTCAGGGAAACTATCATTTACAGGGATGGGATCATGAGGAATATTTTCCATTCTAGACAAATTATCAGCTACGGGATTTTCTGCACATTTCTATCAACAATATGCAAATCAAACTCTTGCAGCAAAAGCACCCATCTAATAAGTCTAGGCTTAGCATATTTCTTCTCCATAAGGTACTTAATTGCAGCATGGTCAGTATGAATAGTTACTTTAGAGTCCACAATATATTGTCTAAATTTATCAGAAGCAAAAACGACCGCTAAAATTTCCTTTTCAGTGGTTGCATAATTTTTCTGTGCACTATCCAAAGTTTTACTAGCATAATGAATTACATTCAACTTCTTATCAATTATTTGGCCAAGGACAGCCCCTACAGCATAATCACTAGCATCACACATAATTTCAAAGGGTAAATTCCAATCAGGCGGTTGAACTATAGGAGCGGTGATTAAAGCCCTTTTTAGTACCTCGAAGGCTTCCTTACAATCTTCATGAAAAACATATGGAACATCTTTTTGAAGAAGATTAGTGAGAGGCCGCGACATCTTAGAAAAATCTTTAATAAACCTCCTATAAAAACCAGCATGACCGAGGAAACTATGAATACCTTTGATGTCTCTTGGATAGGGCATCTTCTCAATTGCTTCAATTTTGGCTTTATCAACTTCAATCCCCATTTCAGAAATTTTATGTCCAAGCACTATGCCTTTATTTACCATGAAATGACACTTCTCCCAATTGAGAACAAGATTGGTCTCCTCACATCTCTGCAAAACATTGTTAAGATTATAGACGCAATTGTCGAAAGAAGTTCCATAGACGGAGAAATCGTCCATGAAGACTTCCACAATTTCCTCACAAAAACCATGAAAAATAGTAGACATGCATCTTTGAAAAGTAGCAGGTGCATTACACAAACCAAAAGGCATACCTCTATAGGCATAAGTTCCATAAGGACAAGTAAATGTAGTTTTTTCTTGATCTTCAAATTTAACAGCAATTTGAGAGAAACCAGAATAACCATCAAGAAAACAAAAGTGAGAATTCTTAGACAGTCTTTCAAGCATTTGATCAATAAAAGGCAAAGGATAATGATCTTTTCGAGTAGCCTTATTAAGTTTCCTATAATCAATGCACATTCTATACCCCTACAACTGTTCTTTGAGGAATGAGTTCATTATTATCATTAGCAACAACAGTCATACCACCCTTTTTGGGAACACAATGAACAGGACTAACCCATCTACTATCAGCAATAGGATAGATTATACCTGCATCGAGAAGCTTAAGTATCTCATTTCTTACCACATCCTTCATCTTTGGATTCAATCTTCGTTGATGATCAACAACGGGCTTCGCATCAGGCTCAAGATTAATTGTATGTTGACAAATAGATGGAGAAAACTGTTGAAGATCATCAAGAGTATATCCCAATGCGGCTCGATGTTTCCTAAGGACCTCCAATAATCGCTCCTCCTCTTTCACTGAAAGGTTAGAATTGATAATAACAGGATATATTTTCTTCTCATCCAAATATGTATATTTGGTAGTGTCTGGGAGAGCTTTTAATTCAAAAACAGGATCTCCCTTTGGAGGTGTCTGGGTCCCTAGAGACTTAGGTAGATCATGCTTTAGAATAGCCGGCTGTCTAAAGAAGACTTCATCAATTTCCTCTCTTTTGCTGCATAAACATATCATTCTTGTGCTCCTCCATATATTGCTGCAAAGGATCATTAGGAGGCACGACAATAGAAGCAATTCTTTCAATAATAAGATCCTCATTAGGTAATTCTTTATCATAACGATGTCTAGCAGATTTGGAAAAATTAAATTCATACGGCTCTCCAGCGAATTGAACAGAGACCTTTTCTTTCTTAAAATCTATAATAGCACTACAAGTATTTAACAAAGGTCTACCAAATATGATAGGACAAAATTTATCTTTAACCGACCCCAAGACAAGGAAATCAGTTGGATATTTTACCTTACCACATAAGACTTCAACGTCTCTGACAATTCCCACCGGGTGGATGACATCTCTATTAGCCAATTTAATCTCCAAATCAATATCCTCAAGCTCACATCGCGCAATTTTGCGCATTATTTCTTGATAAAGTGTATAAGGAATAGCATTTGCACTTGCACCCATATCACATAATCCATAATAGCAATGATCACCTATCTTGACAGAGACAACAGGAGTACCAACAACTTTTGCACTTTTATCCTGTCTAACAATGTTAGTAGCAGCTTCACAAAAAATAAATAGAACTTCCATCGATGTTCTCAATTACAAGATCTTTAACCAAAGCTACTGGAGAGGCAATTTCAAGTTGTTCATTAGGTTCATAAGCTTTCCTTTCACTTTTATTAACCACACTAGCCTCGATTGAGTGTTCTTTAATTTTTATAGGAAAGGGTGGTTTTTCAAATTAAAGTAAAATAGATTCAACTGTTTGAACAGGCACATCATCACTAGCAAGCACATCTGTTTTACAAACATCTTTAAATGGTTCATGATACTTATCCCACTTTTCATTTGGAATATTAATATGGTCCGCAAAGGATTTACAAAGATCAACAACAATTGGAGAATCGAGCCCAAACTTAGTACTAAGCATATTAAAATGTTCAGTTTCCATGAAAGATTTAATGCAGTCATACTCATAATTTATACCTGATTCTTTACCTTTGTCGATCTCCCAATCTTCCGCATTGCGATAAATGTGGGGACCCCGGACTAGCCGTCCGAAATACCCTTGTGCCTACATCAGCGATCCCATGATCAGTGTGTCGCTGAGCACAATCAAACTGGTAATCAAAGAACATCCATAAATACCGAAGGAATTTACTTACTTGATTGAAGTCATATTCTTCAATAGGTACTTGCAGCGGAAAATCACCAAAACAACGTGGAGCCCAAGTCATTCGCCTTAACCCTACAGGCAACTGACTGGGAAGCGCCCTAGTTCGCATTGACGTCATTTCCGTCCTCTTCTTCAAGCTGCTCTTCTTTAATATCTGGCTAAGACAATAGCCAGGGACGAAACTAATATGAGTACAATGGGAATTGTACTCGCAAACTACCCCTAGTGTGCATCAGTTTTAAGTTGCTTTCTACAACACTTTTATTTATTTAGATATCTCTATATCCTTGTTGAAAAAGATAAGAAGAGATTCATTACTATCTTTAAAGAAAATCTCAATTTTATCATTTATCCAAAACTCCTCCTTTTTCCCGACCACAACTCATCATGGTCTTTTTTTTTACCTCCACAACTCATACCACTCCATTTGGTATAGTTGGGTAACAACATTTCCACTTTTCCACATCTTGCATATTTTTAGCAAAACTTAGCACATGGTCTAGTACAGCCTCCCAACTGTCCATATCCGAGGACTCGGCTATTCGAATAGTTTTTTACCCTCTGCAGAGGTAGCACGCTTTTCCCACATCCATCCGGTAACTCATCGTGTCTGCCACGTCCCGCCATACAAGGTGTATGCGAAGTTGAGTCACCGACCATAGCCTGTCCTTTGCTCATGCTAGTATAGGACCCTACCGCTACGATTTCACCATTCCTTCGACACCTAGTAAAGGATCCCCCGTCGAGGAACCTAGATGTGAGGACTCGTAGTTCTGCCCGGCGAGCCGAAGCTCTTCAATTCTCCATCCATCAGATTGCTAGAACCCAGGTCAGGGGTTAGAGTCGCAATGCTCATCCCCTCATGGAACGAGGTCATCCTCGTTGTTGAGGCATCCCATACTAATATGAGCAAACTATATGACTACGCCCGTTCCCATATTTGGGTAGATGTGGTCACACAGGTTATTGGCTGGTCGTCATGGTACTAGGACACAATGTGCAATCTTTTTCATAAACACCACAATTCACCAAATCTCCACTTCAACACCGACATTTTGGCATGTCATAAACCACTAGGTACTTTAAAAAGGAGATTGGAATAAATCATATTTTTCCCATCCTATAGTTGTAAGTATCTACTCTACATTCTACATAGGGTGGCAAAGTAGTTTTCAGGTCTTTTGTAAAAAGGCTCTTCAAAACCATTATCACTACTTTGGAATATTGCATGTAATCAAATTAGAAGTATGTAAATGCAAGCTCAGCGGAGTAGCTTGCCTGTTTTCAGCCTAATGTCCCTGGACTTGATACTCTTGATCAAAGAAATAAACTCCGGTGCTTATCCAATAAATCCTTCCCAAGGATCACTTCGGTAGCGTTTATATCTAGCGTCGCAAAAAAGGAAGGAACACAATCAACATACAGTAGAACACTCTAACAAACATCAAGCAATACTAACAAACAACAATCATGGGAGAGGACTATTATTTAACAAACAAGTTTGGCAATTACCAACACTACTCATGTTTAAAAATTATGATTAAAGTTGTGATTAAGCCTCTTTATTTAAACAGGAAATACTTCAGACAAAAGTTAAGCCACTTATTATTCTCCGTAATTCTAAATATCTTACCAAGCTATGGTAGAGATATTACTAGATACTCAACTTAAAGACCACCAAGGTAGTCATATTAATTACACAAAAAAAATGATCTAACATAAGAATAAACAAGCAATACATACCATTACCGAACTACTAAATCAAGCATCACAACAACTCTCAGGCATCACACATAGATACTGCACTCACAAGGCAACACAATTTTATTTCAATTTAATTGAATTAGCTATTATTTAATTAGGTCTTAAATATGGCAGAAACTAGTGGTGCGTGTTTAATTACATAACTTGTGTTCTGTTGGTCACAAAAATATGAACTAAAATTCTACTGATAGCTGCTGATGTGTAGAAGACAACCCAATTGGATTTAATTCAATTGATAGTATTAAACTCCCTATATAAATGTTTTTATCCAGAAGGTTAGTTTTCTTGTTTTTGCTACAACTCAAGTTAATATTACTCAAAAGTTGAATCCTCTTAGGGATAACTAGTATTGATTAAATGTGAGCTGACAAAATTGGTTTGACCTCATTTGGATTAATAGAGTATCAGAAAAAAAAAACAAGTTTAGGTTTTATACCTTCTTTGGCATTTTGAATATCATTATTTATTTATTAATCTAAATGGGGTGAAACCACTTTAGTGAGTTAGATAATTTCATAAGCTTTCCAGAACATTTTCATTTTCTATTTTTAGATTCCTAGATCTCGAGATATTAATTTTCAAAGTCTGGATAAATTTTCTGGCAGAGAAATTCCTTTTTTAAGTTTAACATCTTAACTGATTTGACAATTTTCTAATGACTTAACCACAACATCAAATGGAATCACACCAGTGGCAGTGGCAAGATTAGTTTAAGTACTTTTGACACAATTTTAGTTTGGTATTTTTGAATAAACCAAGTTCTAGGAAACATCTCCCAAAGATGGTACAAATAACCTTTCTGAGTTTTTCAGTTAAAACTAACACATTTGTCATTTTTATTTCAAATGGGATACATGTCCAACAAGGATCATGGCCTGCATCTATGTTAAGATGGCATGTTATACTAGCTACACAATTTTAGTTTTCTATTTTTAGGCCTCTGGTTAAATAGGGACTTGCATGGGAAGTTGGGCTTTTCTGTTATTTCATGTGGTGGAATTAACTGACTAGCTATCTTCCTTCATTTAGATCTTTTACATAGATTTTATTTTGGGGTTCACAACACTTGTTCATGGCAGTATACTATCCATAATAACATGACATGCCACAACTAACATCTAAATAAATCTAGGTTAATTTCTATGATTGGATCAAAAAGCTTAAGCAGTTATCTGTTTTCAGAAGTTTCTGAAAACAGGCAGAGCATAGCTACTTTGCCTCATCTTTCCATTGAGCTAAGCTAATTATTTTGGAAATATAAATCATGCCTGTGAATCTATGAAACTAGCTATTTCCAACCATACAAAGATTTCAAATTTTGGTGGGGCAGATTTCTCAGAAAATGCATCCAAAGTTGGCTACTCTATACGGTTTCCAGCACTTAGCAGTTTTTCAGAAAACTCAAATCGAGCGGGAACTAACCAGGGCCGTTGATCTCGCGATCGACGGCCCACGGCCATCTTCCTCAGCCCGACGGGGCAGAGTACAGGGAGAGAGAGGGAGCGGCCGGGGCGGCACCTGCCGGCGGCGAGAGGCTCGGGGGCGGCTTGGGGGCGACGGCGGGGTCCTTGGGCAGCGGCAGGGCGGCGGTGGCGTCGCCGGAGACGCACCACCACGGCGTCACGGTGCGGTGGCCGGGCTGCTCGAAGTGGAGCTCCCGAGCTCCTCTTCTGGTGGTTCCTAGGCGAGGGTGAGAGGGGCAGTGGTGGTGTGGTGCTAAGGGCTGGCACGGGGTCCTTTTTATAGGCGGGGAGTGGCACAGAGGCGAGAGGATGGTGTGGTGGCCACGGCAACGGCGCGGCGGACACGCGAGCGTGCGGTTGGTGCTGGGTCGGCGACGGCGAGGGCCGGGGAGGCACGGGGGCGTGTCTGGGGGTAGTGGGGTGGTGTGGCACGCTTTGTGGTGGCCAGGGCCGGCTCGGTCGGGTGCTGGTCGGCCGGGGTGGTCGTGGTGCGGGCACGCATGCAAGGTGTTCGACGCTTGGTCGGCCGGCAGTGCAACGGCGAGTGCGGGCAGGGCGAGGGGCCTGGAGCAAGGGGCTCGAGTTGGGGAGCATCTAGGGAGCAAGGGGCAGCTCCAGGACGTGGTGGTTGCTGGGTTTGGTGCTGGTTTGGAACAAGATGACATGGGGGTGGCATGTCCATGCCAATGCTAGCTAGGACTAGGATTTAGGGCATGGGGTGGCTAGGGTTGTGTCCAGCAGGTGTAGGTGAGTGCTGGGAGGGTGCTGGACATGAGGGAGACAAGGTTAGGGCAAGTGGATGATGTGGTATTTGAATAAATGAGTGAGGTGCCATTTTCACTATGTGACACTATATGGCACTATTAGGGTTTAATTGTTAAAAGCAAATAGTGAGATGCAAGGGTGCAAAATGCTGTGGGAAATAAGTATAGGAGTTGGTGATTTTTGGTGCTATGATGGAAATTATTTGACAAGTGCTTCATAGCACATTTTGTGATTTGGTAAAATTAAAGAAAGAAACAGAAATGTAAATTTAGATTTTTGAAATTATATTTTGAAGAGGGAAGAAATATTAGAGCAAAGTGGGAGTGAGCACTATGTCGCCCCACTGATTTTTGGTCTAAAAGAAAATATTAATTTCTCACTTAGAGAAACTTGTGTGGCACTTGTCCCATTATTTTATGTGTTGATGCTTTGCTTTTGTTTCTTTTCTTTTCTTCATATTTTTACTAAGCAACACACACATCAAACACACAATACTCACATCACAATCATGACCACACAATTCAAACCACATGAATTAATCTCACCACCAATTCCATAATTAACAATACTATCTTATAAAAATGATCACACTCAATTATGACAAGATGATGTTTAAAGAATATCTCAACTCATAACTCAATTGTTTTCAACAAGGTTTGAGAAAGGAAATATGTGGGGTAATATTTTTCCCACTAGTGTTGTTTTAAAACGGAGTGGAAATCAAAGTTTGTAAAATGGGAGTTGCATATACATGCAAAATATCATGGTTGGCAATAGATAGGAGATAACATATAGATCTCCATATTTTTGGGAAGACATAATTTTGGAAATACTTTTACTTTCTCAACTAAAAGGTATTGTATTTGTTGCTGAAATCAATCATCATTAAAATAGACTTTGGCCAAAATAAGATTGGGAAAGATATATGGAATCTACTCTTGTCATAACATGAGTACCAAGTTTAATATATTTTTACTTGGGCTGGGTTCTTGGATTAATATTTACTAGTCAAACAACATAAACAACAAGTCACACAAGGTAAAACAGAACAATATAAAGAGAAACACAATCATTAGTGAAGTATTTCAAAAAGTTTTTGTTGGTTCTGAATTTTGGGTCTCGTTAATTCTTATTATAAATTTGGGATGTTACAAATCCTTCCCCCCTTAAAATAAATCTCGTCCCGAGATTTGCCCGGGGGTACAGGGGAGTACGAGGGCACGGGTTTTGGGCTGGCTATACTTCCGAGGTCGTTGCTTCTTCAGTGAGGTCGCCAGGTGAGGTCTTGACAAATTGATGTTGCGAGGTCGCTCCTTGTCGATACTTTTCCCTGATGGGTTCAGATCCTGGATGATATGGTTGACTTGACGATCGATGCTGATGGATAGTCTTGGTTAGCTGTTTCCAGTTTCTACGAGGCTGAGGCGCAAGGAACTAATTATTACCACGTTCTTGTATACCCATTGCAGGTCTTCCCCCCTTAAAAAGGGATTTTTAATCGGTCTTGCCGAAGTTTGCAGCTGGAGTTGACTTGGAGGCATTGTTCTTCTTGACGATCTTCGTCTCGGTTGTCACTCCTTGGTGCTTGGGGTTGGTGCAGATATCACTTCATACTATTTTCTCCTTACGAGGGTCGCAGATGGGGACGCATGGTTTTCAGGTTGCGTCGAGTCTCCGTACTCAACTATCTCCGGTTTCTAATTAGAAAAAGGATGTTATAAACGTCTAAGTTCGTCTGGACTTGCTTGGTGGTTGATGTTGTCCACAGCAGGCGCTTACGTCGTTTGATTCTTCTGAGTATTCTATTGGTTATGTGTCTTCATGCTTGTCCTTCTTTAGCTGAGTAAAGGAGGAACTTCATTGCTGACTTCCTTGGTTCTTGAGCTTCGTGAAGCGTTGGTAAGAATCTTAAGAAGTACAGTCTAGGGTATCGAGCTTCCAGAGGAATCTAAAAGTTAGTTCGAGTGTCCTGAGTAGGTGGTTTGGTCTGCTGTTTTACGAGGGTGCAAGGGTCGCGTTCTCATTTAGCCTTAATAAGTTAGAGAAAGAGCTTCATGTCAGCGGTCGATGTTCGTGCTTTCTTGAATCCTCCTTCGGTGTGATTGGTCGAGGCCAGTTGAACAGGATGATTGCTAGATAGGTAACGTTGACGGTGCTTGCTTCCTGGTTCAATTCCGCGCAGATGGTCTCCAGTGTTGATCGACTTCGGCCTTGATGATGGCGATCTTCTCATTACCAACTATATGTGATTCTTTCTATATCACCTCCTTTTTGTCAAAACTTGTGGTTAGATAAGGCCAATTAGTACCGTCACAAACTGGGGTTAGATGTTAATCTAGAATTTGGTAAGTGGGTTCAAAAAGTCACGGCTTAATGGACCTTAGAAAAAGTTAGTGAAGAATCTTCACACCAGTTGTTTTCCAACAGGTACCTTTGTCTTTTTTGTTTCGATTTGTTGAGCCGGGTTGAACTAAGATTGTTTTCTGCAGATGACGTCAGTGGTGTTCTTTTTCCTGGGGTCACTCCATGTTGACGATCTTTAAAGTTGATTTCCTTCGGGTTTGTTGGTGGCGATCTCCCTTGGATGAGTCTTGTGCTTGAGGCTTCATATAATCTTCAGAAAATCAGCGGCAGGCTAGGGTTCTCATCCATTTTTCCCAAGTTTGTCGTGATAGGTAGGAGTTAGTAGAGGTTTTTTTTTTTTGGTTTTTATTTCACGGGACAAAATTTTGGGTGGGCCAAACCTAGCAAGGTTAGCGCAAGGGATTAAGGTGCCACTAACTGCTCGTCAAGCGGGTAGGTACATGATCCTCTTTGAAACACATCATTACCGTCGGTGTCTGAGCTCGAATCTTCATAGCAATTCTCATGCACTCCTTGAGTTCCTCTAGTTACCCATTCTAAATGAGTCTCCTTATGTCCTCGTTTCACGTCAAGGTTGGTGGTCCTAGAGGATTAGTTGGTACTATCATGGACTTGAGTCAGACGTTAACCTAAAGTTAGATACGGTAAGTTGGTGTGGTATTCTTGTAATCTCACAAGTTAATTTTGTGAGGTGGGGCTCGTGTCTTCATGAGGTTGGCGTACAATTGCAGTTTCCTTCAAGATCTTGATGCACTTGCTCCAGATGGTGCATGAAGTCCATTGTCTGACTTGCCGGTTAGGTTACAAAAATTTTCGGGTATTTGGCTAAGGATCAGGGGTCTTTTGTATCTTGCGGAATTGTCAGATCTTAACGGGAGATGGTTTAGATGAGAGGGAAAAATATTTTAGAAAGATTTTCCTTGGAGGGTTTATATCCGCAACAAGGTACAACTATGGAGAAGAGGTCAAAATTGGTTTTTGGTAGGTGGCAAAAGGAACTAAACTTTTCTTTTTATAGGACTCCTTTTTCCATCTTACAAACAACACACAAGCAGAGTACACACAAGCAAAGTGCACACAAGGTACATCTAGTACCAACGGACGCATAATACTCGTGGTAGTCGGGGTAACCAAAGTTCCTATCATAAGTTTTTCCTATGGGTCGTTATTAACCATGGTTGGTGAAGTCTTCATTTTATCGCCTTAGTCTTCAGCTGGAGAAATTGAGATCGTCGAAGCTGCAACTTGAGTAGAATTGTTGATGTTGAGCTGAGGTCTTCGGAGGTTTCTTGCCTTGTTGACATTGACGATCTTGGTATTTGTAGATCAATCGCCTTGATGTTAAATGCTGAGGATTTGTGATGGAAGCTTCTTCTTGTGGGTGCTAACTAATTAGGTCTCACTTGGGTTCATCGTCAAGTATACTCTTAGTTTTGAACGGGTAAGAGATAACAGAAGATTCCTTGGAAAATCTTACAATAGAGGGGTAAGATGTTGAAATATTTGAGGAGATGAGAAGAGCGAAGCCATTTTCGGACTTCTCTGGATAAGAATATATTTTGGTAGTAATATATTTTTTAAAAAAATATTTGCTTTCCTAACTAACGTCCATGCTAACTAAGGTCTCCTACAGTCAGGAATGCTCTGATACCAAGTCTGTGGGGACCCCGGACTAGCCGTCCGAAATACCCTTGTGCCTACATCAGCGATCCCATGATCAGTGTGTCGCTGAGCACAATCAAACTGGTAATCAAAGAACATCCATAAATACCGAAGGAATTTACTTACTTGATTGAAGTCATATTCTTCAATAGGTACTTGCAGCGGAAAATCACCAAAACAACGTGGAGCCCAAGTCATTCGCCTTAACCCTACAGGCAACTGACTGGGAAGCGCCCTAGTTCGCATTGACGTCATTTCCGTCCTCTTCTTCAAGCTGCTCTTCTTTAATATCTGGCTAAGACAATAGCCAGGGACGAAACTAATATGAGTACAATGGGAATTGTACTCGCAAACTACCCCTAGTGTGCATCAGTTTTAAGTTGCTTTCTACAACACTTTTATTTATTTAGATATCTCTATATCCTTGTTGAAAAAGATAAGAAGAGATTCATTACTATCTTTAAAGAAAATCTCAATTTTATCATTTATCCAAAACTCCTCCTTTTTCCCGACCACAACTCATCATGGTCTTTTTTTTTACCTCCACAACTCATACCACTCCATTTGGTATAGTTGGGTAACAACATTTCCACTTTTCCACATCTTGCATATTTTTAGCAAAACTTAGCACATGGTCTAGTACAGCCTCCCAACTGTCCATATCCGAGGACTCGGCTATTCGAATAGTTTTTTACCCTCTGTAGAGGTAGCACACTTTTCCCACATCCATCCGGTAACTCATCGTGTCTGCCACGTCCCGCCATACAAGGTGTATGCGAAGTTGAGTCACCGACCATAGCCTGTCCTTTGCTCATGCTAGTATAGGACCCTACCGCTACGATTTCACCATTCCTTCGACACCTAGTAAAGGATCCCCCGTCGAGGAACCTAGATGTGAGGACTCGTAGTTCTGCCCGGCGAGCCGAAGCCCTTCAATTCTCCATCCATCAGATTGCTAGAACCCAGGTCAGGGGTTAGAGTCGCAATGCTCATACCCTCATGGAACGAGGTCATCCTCGTTGTTGAGGCATCCCATACTAATATGAGCAAACTATATGACTACGCCCGTTCCCATATTTGGGTAGATGTGGTCGCACAGGTTATTGGCTGGTCGTCATGGTACTAGGACACAATGTGCAATCTTTTTCATAAACACCACAATTCACCAAATCTCCACTTCAACACCGACATTTTGGCATGTCATAAACCACTAGGTACTTTAAAAGGAGATTGGAATAAATCATATTTTTCCCATCCTATAGTTGTAAGTATCTACTCTACATTCTACATAGGGTGGCAAAGTAGTTTCAGGTCTTTTGTAAAAAGGCTCTTCAAAACCATTATCACTACTTTGGAATATTGCATGTAATCAAATTAGAAGTATGTAAATGCAAGCTCAGCGGAGTAGCTTGCCTGTTTTCAGCCTAATGTCCCTGGACTTGATACTCTTGATCAAAGAAATAAACTCGGTGCTTATCCAATAAATCCTTCCAAAGGATCACTTCGGTAGCGTTTATATCTAGCGTCGCAAAAAAGGAAGGAACACAATCAACATACAGTAGAACACTCTAACAAACATCAAGCAATACTAACAAACAACAATCATGGGAGAGGACTATTATTTAACAAACAAGTTTGGCAATTACCAACACTACTCATGTTTAAAAATTATGATTAAATTTGTGATTAAGCCTCTTTATTTAAACAGGAAATACTTCAGACAAAAGTTAAGCCACTTATTATTCTCCGTAATTCTAAATATCTTACCAAGCTATGGTAGAGATATTACTAGATACTCAACTTAAAGACCACCAAGGTAGTCATATTAATTACACACAAAAAAATGATCTAACATAAGAATAAACAAGCAATGCATACCATTACCGAACTACTAAATCAAGCATCATAACAACCTCAGGCATCACACATAGATACTGCACTCACAAGGCAACACAATTTTATTTCAATTTAATTGAATTAGCTAATATTTAATTAGGTCTTAAATATGGCAGAAACTAGTGGTGCATGTTTAATTACATAACTGTGTTTCAGTGGTCACAAAATATGAACTAAAATTCTACTGATAGCTGCTGATGTGTAGAAGACAACCCAATTGGATTTAATTCAATTGATAGTATTAAACTCCCTATATAAATGTTTTTATCCAGAAGGTTAGTTTTCTTGTTTTTGCTACAACTCAAGTTAATATTACTCAAAAGTTGAATCCTCTTAGGGATAACTATTATTGATTAAATGTGAGCTGACAAAATTGGTTTGACCTCATTTGGATTAATAGAGTATCAGAAAAAAACAAGTTTAGGTTTTATACCTTCTTTGGCATTTTGAATATCATTATTTATTTATTAATCTAAATCGGGTAAAACCACTTTAGTGAGTTAGATAATTTCATAAGCTTTCCAGAACATTTTCATTTGCTATTTTTAGATTCCTAGATCTCGAGATATTAATTTTCAAAGTCTGGATAAATTTTCTGGCAGAGAAATTCCTTTTTTAAGTTTAACATCTTAACTGATTTGATAATTTTCTAATGACTTAACCACAACATCAAATGGAATCAAACCAGTGGCAGTGGCAAGATTAGTTTAAGTACTTTTGACACAATTTTAGTTTGGTATTTTTGAATAAACCAAGTTCTAGGAAAACATCTCCCAAAGATGGTACAAATAACCTTTCTGAGTTTTTCAGTTAAAACTAACACATTTGTCATTTTTATTTCAAATGGGATACATGTCCAACAAGGATCATGGCCTGCATCTATGTTAAGATGGCATGTCATACTAGCTACACAATTTTAGTTTTCTATTTTTAGGCCTCTGGTTAAACAGGGACTTGCATGGGAAGTTGGGCTGTCTCTGTTATTTCATGTGGTGGAATTAACTGACTAGCTATCTTCCTTCATTTAGGTCTTTTACATAGATTTTATTTTGGGGTTCACAGCACTTGTTCATGGCAGTATACTATCCATACTACCATGACATGCCACAACTAACATCTAAATAAATATAGGTTAATTTCTATGATTGGATCAAAAAGCTTAAGCAGTTATCTGTTTTCAGAAGTTTCTGAAAACAGGCAGAGCATAGCTACTTTGCCTCATCTTTCCATTGAGCTAAGCTAATTATTTTGGAAATCTAAATCATGCCTGTGAATATATGAAACTAGCTCTTTCCAACCGTACAAAGATTTCAAATTTTGGTGGGGCAGATTTCTCAGAAAATGCATGCAAAGTTGGCTACTCTATACGGTTTCCAGCACTTAGCAGTTTTTCAGAAAACTCAAATCGAGCGGGAACTAACCAGGGCCGTTGATCTCGCGATCGACGGCCCACGGCCATCTTCCTCAGCCCGACGGGGCAGAGTACAGGGAGAGAGAGGGAGCGGCCGGGGCGGCACCTGCCGGCGGCGAGAGGCTCGGGGGCGGCTTGGGGGCGACGGCGGGGTCCTTGGGCAGCGGCAGGGCGGCGGTGGCGTCGCCGGAGACGCACCACCACGGCGTCACGGTGCGGTGGCCGGGCTGCTCGAAGTGGAGCTCCCGAGCTCCTCTTCTGGTGGTTCCTAGGCGAGGGTGAGAGGGGCAGTGGTGGTGTGGTGCTAAGGGCTGGCACGGGGTCCTTTTTATAGGCGGGGAGTGGCACAGAGGCGAGAGGAGGTGTGGTGGCCACGGCAACGGCGCGGCGGACACGCGAGCGTGCGGTTGGTGCTGGGTCGGCGACGGCGAGGGCCGGGGAGGCACGGGGCGTGTCTGGGGGGTAGTGGGGTGGTGTGGCACGCTTTGTGGTGGCCAGGGCCGGCTCGGTCGGTGCTGGTCGGCCGGGGTGGTCGTGGTGCGGGCACGCATGCAGGTGTTCGACGCTTGGTCGGCCGGCAGTGCAACGGCGAGTGCGGGCAGGGCGAGGGGCCTGGAGCAAGGGGCTCGAGTTAGGGGAGCATCTAGGGAGCAAGGGGCAGCTCCAGGACGTGGTGGTTGCTGGGTTTGGTGCTGGTTTGGAACAAGATGACATGGGGGTGGCATGTCCATGCCAATGCTAGCTAGGACTAGGATTTAGGGCATGGTGTGGCTACGGTTGTGTCCAGCAGGTGTAGGTGAGTGCTGGGAGGGTGCTGGACATGAGGGAGACAAGGTTAGGGCAAGTGGATGATGTGGTATTTGAATAAATGAGTGAGGTGCCATTTTCACTATGTGACACTATATGGCACTATTAGGGTTTAATTGTTAAAAGCAAATAGTGAGATGCAAGGGTGCAAAATGCTGTGGGAAATAAGTATAGGAGTTGGTGATTTTTGGTGCTATGATGGAAATTATTTGACAAGTGCTTCATAGCACATTTTGTGATTTGGTAAAATTAAAGAAAGAACAGAAATGTAAATTTAGATTTTTGAAATTATATTTTGAAGAGGGAAGAAATATTAGAGCAAAGTGGGAGTGAGCAC
>QRDG01000441.1:491401-654097 GCA_012064385.1 Puccinellia tenuiflora | reverse complement strand
CCGGGAGGAGACCTGGGGCGGTGCGCTGGGATTTGCCCCGAGTCGCTCAAGCACGGAGCGACGTGAAGGTCTTTGTCTGTTACGTGTATCTTATGTGCCTGACCATTGGTGATACTATAACGTGCTATGAAAAAAAATCAAGTTTTTATATTCCTAAAACACTCGTTTGTTAACCCTGTGTGCCAAACAATGGTAGGGGATTTATCAGGAAGGAGATTGGAAGGGGGAAGTGGATTGGGTGAGTTAAGTGTTTTCACCAAAAACCCTGGGGATAATACCCACAAAAACACTAGGAAACGCTGCTACCGAACAAGGCCTCAAGGATACACCCTGGGAGGTGTATCAAATTTCATAGAAGAAGTCTCTGTTAAAAAAAAATCGTAGAAGAAGAAGGCCAAGACGGTCGGTACAACACCACGATACAAACACGACATCCCACGATATACAACGCAATCCACATCAACCACACAACAGAGACTCGCCTTGTATCATCTCTTGCGATAGACGGCAAGGAACTCTGATGGCACGACTCCGATCACAAGAAAGCATGGGCCGACGTACCCACCACCGGAAAGCGCCTAAGAGTCCGCAGGTGGACTACAAGACCCGCTTAAACCAGTGGAAGGTTTCACCTAGGGAGCGCCAGCGATGAAGTGCATTGCTCCCGAAGACCAAAGCTTTGAACGGCCGCCAACATCAACTCCATCTGCCGACCCGGGACTCCTCGAACAACCTAGACAACCCCTCCAAGCATGGGACGACGCCATGGCATCGCCGCCGTCGAATCCGGCCAGCCGAATCTAAGGTTTCCTCCCGGTGCTCGAGGCAGGGAGGACAAACAGGACCATGACGACGCTCCCATGGAGGTGATGACGCCCATAGGCGTAACCATCGTCAGCATCAAGCAGAGTTTTCGCACCGACCCAGCCGCCAGACCCAAAATCTGTAACAGCCCAGATTTGGTACCCTAAAATATGGGCCAAATTTTCACTTTTTCTTTTTCATGATTTCATCATGGCATCCATATTTAAATTGCTTCACATGAAACAATACCTTGGCTTTAATTAAAAATTCGAGGGTGATGAATATTATTGCACAAATACAATCCAAATTGAAATTCATATTTGTCCAGGAAGTTCTAACAACTTCAAATATGTTGGTTGCAAAAATTAGTGCAATGGCAATTTCAAATAATTAAATAAAGACCTAAATCGTCTGTGAGCGATAACAAATTTTGACAAGCAATTGTTTTAATTGGAGAATTCAAATTAGTGGCAACCAATGCTTGATATTTGAAACCAATTTATGAAAACCAAACCTCATCACCTAACCATACTTCTTACATCATTTGCACACTTGCGCCTCTCTTTATATTGCCATTTAAAATCCTAATGGTGCCTAATGGTGGCAAGTAGTGCAAAATGGACCACTACCCTTTTATTTCGATGGCAGCCCTAAAGCTTGTCCCCAACATGTCCAGCACACTCTCCTGTATCCCCTACACCTGCTGGACACCACCCTAGCCACCCCATACCCTAAACCCTAGCCCTAGCTAGCTTTGGCATGGACATGCCACCCCCATGCCCTCATGTTTCAACCAGCACCAAACCCAGCAACCACCTTGTCCAGGAGGTCTCCCATGATCCCCTGAGACTCCCCATGGCAACCCCTTGCACCAGGGTCCCCTCCCCTGCCCGCACTCGCCGTTGCACTGCCGGCCGACCAAGCGTCGAACATCTTGCATGCGTGCCTGCACCGCGACCACCCCGGCCGACAGAAGCCCGACCAGCACGCGCCCGACCGCCAGCACGCGCCCACGCCACCCCTTGACCCCCTGGCGCCACGCCCGTGCCGCCCTCGCCCCGCAGGACGCCGCCCCCGCACGCACCCGTGCCGCCCGCGCGACATGGCCGGACCCCCACACCATCCTCTCGCCCCTGAGCCTCTCCCCGGCTATAAAAGGAGTCCCACGGCCGAGAGCAAGCACCACAACACCACCGAACCACTCTCCCTCGCTTAGAAGCCACCGGAGGAGCTGCCCGAGAGCTCACTCGAGCTGCTCGGCCACCACGCCGTGACGCCGCTGTGGTGCGTCTCCGGCGACGCCACCACCGCCCTGGAGTTGCCCAGGCCACCCTCCCTCGCCCCCAGGCCGCCCCGGAGCCCCTCGCCGCCGGCAGGTGCCTCCCCTGGCCCTCTCTCCCTCTCCCTGTTCTTTGCCCCGTCGGGCTGGAGAAGATGGCCGTGGGCCGTCGATCGCGAGATCAACGGCCCTGGATCGTTCCCGCCCGTTTTGATTTTTCCTGAGAAACTGCTAAGTCTGGAAATCTGTTTAGAGTAGCACACTTTGCATGCACATTCTGCTAAATCTGCTACACCGAAATTTACAAACTTCACATGGTTGGAAAGACCTAATTTCATAGATTCAGATTCAACTCTTAGATTTCCAAAATAACTAGTTTATCATCCTCGAATAATTAGGCAAATAGCTATGTTCTGCCTGTTTCCAGAAAAACTTCTGAAACAGATAAATGGTTCTGTTTTTAGCTGTTAATATTAATTAATCTAGATTTATCTAGATGTTTGTATTGGCATGTCATGTTAGTATGGATAGTGTACTGCCATGAACAAGTGTTGTGAATCCAAAAATAAATTCTATATAAAAGATACCAGCTCAGGAAGATGGCTAAGCAATAACCCCTCCACATGAAATAACAGAAGGTAGCCACCTTCCCATGAAAATACCCATTTAACCAGAGGCTTAAAAATAGCAAACTAAAATTATATAGCTAGTATAATATGCCATCTTTACATAGATGCAAGACATGCTCATTTTTGGACATGTCTCCAATTAGAAATAAAAATGACAAATGTGTTAGTTTTAACTGAAAACTCAGAAAGGTTATTTTATGCCATCTTTGGGAGATGTTTCCTAAAACTTGGTTTAACCAAAAATACCAAACTAAAATGGTATCAAAAGTACATCAACTAGTCTACCCCATGCCACTGGATTTATTCCATTTGGTCTTGTGGTTAAGTCAGTAGGAAATTAGCAAATCAGTTAAGTTAATAAACTTTAAAAGGGAGTTTCTCTGCCAGAAAATTTATCAAGACTTTGAAAACTAATATCTCGAGATCTAGGAATCCAAATTAAGTAAATGAATATGTTCTGGAAAGCTTATGAAATTATCTAACTCACTGAAGTGGTCTCACCCCATTTAGATTAATAAATAAATAATGATATTCAAAATGCCACAGACGGTATAAAACCTAAACTTGTTTGTTTCTGATACTCTATTAATCCAAATGAGGTCAAACCAATTTTGTCAGCTCACATTTAAGCAATACTAGTTATCCCTAAGAGTATTTAAATTTTAAATAAAATTAACTTGAGTTGTAGCAAAAACTAGAATATTGACTTTTTGGGTTAAAACATTTATACAGGAAGTTTAATAACTCAAATCGAATTAAATCCAATTGGGTTGTCTTCTACACATCAATAGCTTTCTATAGAATTTTAGTTCTAGAAATGGCAGAATATGAATGAAATTTAGAAAATTCATAACTTGATAAATATTGATCCAAAAGTTGCAAATGACATACCAAAGTGATCAACACTTCAAATGCTATCAAACCCTATCCATTCATGCCATGCTCAAGCATATTTAATCCACTTCTTTAATAATGAGGTAATTTATAAACAATGTGACCACTAAGGTAAATGTGGGGTTGTTTCCAAATAATTACCTTAATTATATGGAACCCCATTTAAATTGTGAAATACATTAAAATAATGATACCTTGCATAATTTGTCATGGCCTCATGTGATTGTGCATTGCACCTTGTTTTCGTGTTATTTATTTGTTTTTCCATATTGTTTGGGTATCGATAGATTTCGGAGTGGAGGTTAACCC
The DNA here is from genome assembly GCA_012064385.1 of Puccinellia tenuiflora. Taxonomy (NCBI): domain Eukaryota; kingdom Viridiplantae; phylum Streptophyta; class Magnoliopsida; order Poales; family Poaceae; genus Puccinellia; species Puccinellia tenuiflora. The sequence goes on along the minus strand of QRDG01000441.1, from coordinate 650,182 downwards.
TACCAACCCCGACGAGCAGTACTACGCGCCCGGGCAGCAAGGCAAGAGATAACCTAACCTTCTTGGCATCTAGCATCCAATTGTTTTCAAAAACTATTTTATCCACCATAATATTGCATGCGATTCCAATGACAATTTTGGGTCAATGCTAGAGTCTCCTATGTATGCATGTTTTTCCCCTGAACCATCACATGCCTCCCTACCTATGAACCCTAGGTTGATGTGTTGGCCGGGTACCAAATATATTTGTTGTCATATGCTTAGCTATGCTTAGCCATGCTTAGTCGTTTAGCTATTTATGTCCGTTGATTAAGTTCCATATTGATGAATGGTGATGGAATGTTCGGACATGGTGGTGGTTGTTGGTACTTAATTAATTGGCTTAAAAGGCTTGGGTGAGTTGCCATCGGGGATGGTGTTTTGCCTCACTCTAACCCCTAGGTGCGAGTTCTTTACCTCTTGAACCAAGATTGAGCGTGCTGCCATTGGTGGGTGTATGGGCGCCTTACTGACCGAATAACTTGTGCGGGCGTATCCAAGGGTCCTCTAGTTTGCTATTTCCATTTGCGTGTGTGTGAGCGGAAAAAGGATGATGAGGATGGGGTGTTTAGGACGTGGCGATGGGGTAGGGGCTGAGGGCTGGGTAAACTTGCCCTGTGGCCACTGATGACTCTTGGATAGTCTCATGCGAGGTAAAGGTCTAACCGCTCCTGCTTGCCGTCCCTCCCCGGAAGAGGGCCAACTAGGTGAGCCGGACGGTACCAATGGACAAGAAGCTGGGAGGTCCCTCGGGAACCTGGCGACTTTCACATAGTACACCCCTGCAGGGTAAATCTTTTCGAAAAGCCGTGTCCGCGGTTATGGACGACTTGGGAATAGACGATAAGATCATAGAGAACCTTAACCTAATTGATATGGCAGCTAAAGGTTGCATAACCAACGTGTGATAAAGGTTCATTTCCTCGAGGGTGATTCGGGGAAGTGCCTTTGGTGGAGACGAGTGGTTTGACTACAAGTAGGTTCGATGAGAACCGAAGATAAAATGTTACTCTCTTATCCCTTTTTCAGAAAATATTCTGAGTAGTCGCTGCCATGGGTCTTTTCCATCTTTTAAAAGAAAATCTAGCTTTATGCAAAAATAGCCACTTTATACAGCTTTAGAGCCTCCGTCAGCATCGGGCCTATATCGCCCTACTAAACTTGCGAGTACGTCGTACTCAGTCTCTCTTTGCTGCCTCGATATTTGTATTTCAGAGGAGGACGATACCGAGCAGCTAGGTGGTTTCTTTCTGGACATCGACGAGTAGTTCGGGGTTCCCAGGTGGCAGCTTGGGACCGTGGAACAAGCTGGCTGGGATTGTTTATTCGTAGGCCTCTTAGGCCATATTTGGATCTTGTTGTGTTAGACAACACTACTTCGCTTCCGCTTGATGAATTGCTGGGTCAGTGACCTCTTCGTGTGATATTTGTATTCTTCTCATATATGAGTTGCTATATGATTTTGTGTCGTAGAGTCTGCAATGTGCCAGTTGTTCCACAAGTCTTGATCTCTCTACTATACATGATAGCTATGTCGGTTGCACAAAGCTTCACTGTATAGTTCTGGGGTCGGGGCGTTACAAGTTGGTATCAGAGCAGGACTGCCTGTAGGAAGCCCTTTCTATTGGTCGATGTCGAGTCTAGTGCGTGAAAATTATTTTTAACCTAAAAATGAGTTGTGAAAACCTTCCTAGGATTCTTTTTACTCCTTACCTAATTCACTCTGATCTCGGTGCCATCTTACCTCTATTTGAATTTAACGAGTTTCTGATCATCGGCAACTTCTAAATCTCTAGGATCACGGGGTTGGGTTCTACCTCTAGTTAGTGGTTAACTTTGCTTGTCTGCAAATTCTAAATTCCGAAGAGAAGAAGTATGGTGGTTCATCAAGATATTCTTTTGCTTAGCCCAAGATCTTGAACCGAAGGTCCCGGATTGTGCTAGGGCTCTGGTGTAATGATTCATGAGGGTTGTCACCCTTGTGAGCATTATACTATTGTGAGTCCCGGTGTATGAAGCTGATCTTTACCCCAAGATCTTTCCGTTGAACCCTGATGTTAAATTTTCAAACGCTACATCAGGTTGGCAAAATTTGAAGTTAGTCTTCAAGCTCGAGGTTGCAGCCGTAATTGTTTTCCTCGACAATGCTCTTCCTTGTCACTAGCTTTAGCTAGGCTTTCTATTAAGGAACCATCTAAATCACGACAAGATTACTCTTAGCGAGTGGTCCATCAATATTTGTGATTCCTCCACTAACAACCGTTCCCGAAACCCTTCCGGCACTAGTTGCCTGAAGAGTGCTAACACGGGCTTCTGCAATATCCTAAATTGTTGTTAGCTCGTTCCTTAATCTAAATCTGTTATCGTCCTCTATCTGCCTACGGACAGTCAAGTGTATCATGCATTTGGGTGTTCTGATGCATGTTATTCTTGTGGTTTGTCAAGGCATTCCACTTCGGGATGTCAGGAGAAACAAACTCCGGTACCTCTTCCATTTCCCGGAAAAAGGTCAAAGTATTGTATTTCGCGGAGTAATAGCTTGTCTAGCTGTTGTTCCGTTCCACCTTGGAGTGTCACACTCTTTTATATCAAGAGGTCGTGTTAGTCTCATGACCTACCTGATGAAGTGATGCTCTTACCCTTCCTTATCCATCTACCTCCGAGCTACTCGGGCTCGAGAGTATTGAGGATGAATATCGTTGTGGTAATCGGAAATTCTTAGCAAATGCTATTGCTTTGAAATCCAAAGACGTTGGTGGCACTCCTAGCCTGACTGGTTATCATATCATCGGGCTGAGTTGTCTGTGTTGCCAAGTCCATTCGTTCAGGTGCACCTTCGGTCAACGAGTTAGAGTCATGTCAAAACTCCCACGACCACATCTTTTTCTTGAAAAGCAAGTTCCTCTCGCAACCAGTGACTTTTGTCGCTGGGGGTCCGAGTGAAGTTCACTTTGTCCCCTCGGGTTAAATCACAAGTTGGTTATGCATATGTGCATTATTGAGCTGGTAGGTTGTTACCTCCCGTTCGCCGATTAAGCCATGTGTGCACACCAAGCCCTGACCGAGTCATTCCTAAATAAGAAGTTGTCAAGTCTCATCAGCTGACCGGTGTTTCCCAATCACGAATCAGTTGGGCTTCATTGTTTGGAGTCCATGTTGGTTCGAATTCCTCTTTGTAGTTGTCACCATCTGGAACTCCCAAGCTAGCTCGTGTTTGTAGCTTGACACCGTAGCCCATGTTTTGTGAATGTAGTACCCTGTCTTGCGGCTAACTTCCGCAAACTCCTTCCATACCTACTAGGCCGAAGTATCTGCACACCTACTCAACTCTGAATCTCAAGCATAAATGATGCTTGGTGGTTTACCAAGAGCAGGACCTAGATCTTTTAGTAAACCCGATGATTCCGGTGTAGTGATTCAAGCACCTCACCGGAAGATCTGTTGACGAAACCCCTTCAATCCTGAAAAATCACCCACTATCCATGTGTATCATGGGTAGTTCATCCTAATAGTTCCCCTAAGGTCTTTCCTCTATCTTCAAGTATGATTTTCGCTTGAGGATTGATGGAATGCTATTTCAAAGCCGGAGTGCAATATCTAGAAAAACTCAAGGAGAACCTCACTACGGAGTTACTAAATATCTATCGATCGCTTCCCTTACTCCCTGTATCTTAGGAATATCGCGTTATGAGGTTTTACCTCTCCAAGCTAACTGTGGGTCAATGCCATATCTATCCTTCCTAGGTGAACCCAAGGGTTTGCCCACTCACACGGACGTTAGGTCCACCCGTCAATTCCGTTAGGACCGAGCTTCCAACCCTATGGAAACATGGGTGTGTCAAAGCGTAGAGTCCGGAAAGTGTCCTTTCTCCTCTCGATGCTTCAAGTTTCTATGATGTACACCTATTGGTGGTTTGGAGTATTGTCTTGATCTTGTACCAATATCCTGAACAGAGTGATCGGTTGTCCTACCATCGGCTCGACCTTTGTTTGGTCAAGTTGTTACTAGTTTTCCTTAATGGATTATGGTCTTGTGCAAGGTTCATATTTCCAACCCTCGGAGATAATTTGTCTGTCATCTTGAACTATCTTCTGTTCTTGTCGGCACGTCCTGCTTGTTACCTTTTCTCTGCAACAAGGAAGATCATCGTGGGATCAAGAAGATCGATAAAGTTAGGGGTTGTCGTGTTTCCCTCATCCCTCTTCCTACTCTAGGAATCTCGGGGCGAGATTCTTGTAAGGGGGGTAGAATTGTAACAGCCCAGATTTGGTACCCTAAAATATGGGCCAAATTTTCACTTTTTCTTTTTCATGATTGCATCATGGCATCCATATTTAAATTGCTTCACATGAAATAATACCTTGGCTTTAATTAAAAATTCAAGGGTGATGAATATTATTGCACAAATACAATCCAAATTGAAATTCATATTTGTCCAGGAAGTTCTAACAACTTCAAATATGTTGGTTGCAAAAATTAGTGCAATGGCAATTTCAAATAATTAAATAAAGACCTAAATCGTCTGTGAGCGATAACAAATTTTGACAAGCAATTGTTTTAATTGGAGAATTCAAATTAGTGGCAACCAATGCTTGATATTTGAAACCAATTTATGAAAACCAAACCTCATCACCTAACCATACTTCTTACATCATTTGCACACTTGCGCCTCTCTTTATATTGCCATTTAAAATCCTAATGGTGCCTAATGGTGGCAAGTAGTGCAAATGGACCACTACCCTTTTATTTCGATGGCAGCCCTAAAGCTTGTCCCCAACATGTCCAGCACACTCTCCTGTATCCCCTACACCTGCTGGACACCACCCTAGCCACCCCATACCCTAAACCCTAGCCCTAGCTAGCTTTGGCATGGACATGCCACCCCCATGCCCTCATGTTTCAACCAGCACCAAACCCAGCAACCACCTTGTCCAGGAGGTCTCCCATGATCCCCTGAGACTCCCCATGGCAACCCCTTGCACCAGGGCCCCTCCCCTGCCCGCACTCGCCGTTGCACTGCCGGCCGACCAAGCGTCGAACATCTTGCATGCGTGCCTGCACCGCGACCACCCCGGCCGACAGAAGCCCGACCAGCACGCGCCCGACCGCCAGCACGCGCCCACGCCACCCCTTGACCCCCTGGCGCCGCGCCCGTGCCGCCCTCGCCCCGCAGGACGCCGCCCCCGCACGCACCCGTGCCGCCCGCGCGACATGGCCGGACCCCCACACCATCCTCTCGCCCCTGAGCCTCTCCCCGGCTATAAAAGGAGTCCCACGGCCGAGAGCAAGCACCACAACACCACCGAACCACTCTCCCTCGCTTAGAAGCCACCGGAGGAGCTGCCCGAGAGCTCACTCGAGCTGCTCGGCCACCACGCCGTGACGCCGCTGTGGTGCGTCTCCGGCGACGCCACCACCGCCCTGGAGTTGCCCAGGCCACCCTCCCTCGCCCCCAGGCCGCCCCGGAGCCCCTCGCCGCCGGCAGGTGCCTCCCCTGGCCCTCTCTCCCTCTCCCTGTTCTTTGCCCCGTCGGGCTGGAGAAGATGGCCGTGGGCCGTCGATCGCGAGATCAACGGCCCTGGATCGTTCCCGCCCGTTTTGATTTTTCCTGAGAAACTGCTAAGTCTGGAAATCTGTTTAGAGTAGCACACTTTGCATGCACATTCTGGTAAATCTGCTACACCGAAATTTACAAACTTCACTTGGTTGGAAAGAACTAATTTCATAGATTCAGATTCAACTCTTAGATTTCCAAAATAACTAGTTTAGCATCCTCGAATAATTAGGCAAAGTAGCTATGTTCTGCCTGTTTCCAGAAAAACTTCTGAAACAGATAAATGGTTCTGTTTTTAGCTGTTAATATTAATTAATCTAGATTTATCTAGATGTTTGTATTGGCATGTCATGTTAGTATGGATAGTGTACTGCCATGAACAAGTGTTGTGAATCCAAAAATAAATTCTATATAAAAGATACCAGCTCAGGAAGATGGCTAAGCAATAACCCCTCCACATGAAATAACAGAAGGTAGCCACCTTCCCATGAAAATCCCCATTTAACCAGAGGCTTAAAAATAGCAAACTAAAATTATATAGCTAGTATAATATGCCATATTTACATAGATGCAAGACATGCTCATTTTTGGACATGTCTCCAATTAGAAATAAAAATGACAAATGTGTTAGTTTTAACTGAAAACTCAGAAAGGTTATTTTATGCCATCTTTGGGAGATGTTTCCTAAAACTTGGTTTAACCAAAAATACCAAACTAAAATGGTATCAAAAGTACATCAACTAGTCTACCCCATGCCACTGGATTTATTCCATTTGGTCTTGTGGTTAAGTCAGTAGGAAATTAGCAAATCAGTTAAGTTAATAAACTTTAAAAGGGAGTTTCTCTGCCAGAAAATTTATCAAGACTTTGAAAACTAATATCTCGAGATCTAGGAATCCAAATTAAGTAAATGAATATGTTCTGGAAAGCTTATGAAATTATCTAACTCACTGAAGTGGTCTCACCCCATTTAGATTAATAAATAAATAATGATATTCAAAATGCCACAGACGGTATAAAACCTAAACTTGTTTGTTTCTGATACTCTATTAATCCAAATGAGGTCAAACCAATTTTGTCAGCTCACATTTAAGCAATACTAGTTATCCCTAAGAGTATTTAAATTTTAAATAAAATTAACTTGAGTTGTAGCAAAAACTAGAATATTGACTTTTTGGGTTAAAACATTTATACAGGAAGTTTAATAACTCAAATCGAATTAAATCCAATTGGGTTGTCTTCTACACATCAATAGCTTTCTATAGAATTTTAGTTCTAGAAATGGCAGAATATGAATGAAATTTAGAAAATTCATAACTTGATAAATATTGATCCAAAAGTTGCAAATGACATACCAAAGTGATCAACACTTCAAATGCTATCAAACCCTATCCATTCATGCCATGCTCAAGCATATTTAATCCACTTCTTTAATAATGAGGTAATTTATAAACAATGTGACCACTAAGGTAAATGTGGGGTTGTTTCCAAATAATTACCTTAATTATATGGAACCCCATTTAAATTGTGAAATACATTAAAATAATGATACCTTGCATAATTTGTCATGGCCTCATGTGATTGTGCATTGCACCTTGTTTTCGTGTTATTTATTTGTTTTTCCATATTGTTTGGGTATCGATAGATTTCGGAGTGGAGGTTAACCCTACCAACCCCGACGAGCAGTACTACGCGCCCGGGCAGCAAGGCAAGAGATAACCTAACCTTCTTGGCATCTAGCATCCAATTGTTTTCAAAAACTATTTTATCCACCATAATATTGCATGCGATTCCAATGACAATTTTGGGTCAATGCTAGAGTCTCCTATGTATGCATGTTTTTCCCCTGAACCATCACATGCCTCCCTACCTATGAACCCTAGGTTGATGTGTTGGCCGGGTACCAAATATATTTGTTGTCATATGCTTAGCTATGCTTAGCCATGCTTAGTCGTTTAGCTATTTATGTCCGTTGATTAAGTTCCATATTGATGAATGGTGATGGAATGTTCGGACATGGTGGTGGTTGTTGGTACTTAATTAATTGGCTTAAAAGGCTTGGGTGAGTTGCCATCGGGGATGGTGTTTTGCCTCACTCTTGCCCCTAGGTGCGAGTTCCTGTACTTCGGACTCAAGGTTGAGCGTGCTGCCATTGGTGGGTGTATGGGCGCCTTACTAACTGAATAACTTGTGCGGGCGTATCCAAGGGTCCTCTAGTTCGGTTTTCCATTTGCGTGTGAGTGGAAAAGAGATGTTGCGGAGGATTTGTGTTTAGGACGTGGCGATGGGGCAGGGGCTGAATAGGCTGGGTAAACTTGCCCTGTGGCCACAGATGACTCTTGGATAGTCTCACGCGAGGTAAAGGTTTAACCGCGCCGCTTGCCGGCCTTCCCCGGAAGAGGGCCACCTAGGTGAGTCGGACGGTACCAATGGATAAGAAGCTGGGAGGTCCCTCGGGAACCTGGCGACTTTCACATAGTACACCTCTGCAGGGTAAATCTTTTCGAAAAGCCGTGTCCGCGGTTATGGACGACTTGGGAATAGACGATAAGATCATAGAGAATTTTAACCTAATTGATATGGCAGCTAAAGGTTGCATAACCAACGTGTGATAAAGGTTCATTTCCTCGAGGGTGATTCGGGGAAGTGCCTTTGGTGGAGACGAGTGGTTTGACTACAAGTAGGTTCGATGAGAACCGAAGATAAAATGTTACTCTCTTATCCCTTTTTCAGAAAATATTCTGAGTAGTCGCTGCCATGGGTCTTTTCCATCTTTTAAAAGAAAATCTAGCTTTATGCAAAAATAGCCACTTTATACAGCTTTAGAGCCTCCGTCAGCATCGGGCCTATATCGCCCTACTAAACTTGCGAGTACGTCGTACTCAGTCTCTCTTTGCTGCCTCGATATTTGTATTTCAGAGGAGGACGATACCGAGCAGCTAGGTGGTTTCTTTCTGGACATCGACGAGTAGTTCGGGGTTCCCAGGTGGCAGCTTGGGACCGTGGAACAAGCTGGCTGGGATTGTTTATTCGTAGGCCTCTTAGGCCATATTTGGATCTTGTTGTGTTAGACAACACTACTTCGCTTCCGCTTGATGAATTGCTGGGTCAGTGACCTCTTCGTGTGATATTTGTATTCTTCTCATATATGAGTTGCTATATGATTTTGTGTCGTAGAGTCTGCAATGTGCCAGTTGTTCCACAAGTCTTGATCTCTCTACTATACATGATAGCTATGTCGGTTGCACAAAGCTTCACTGTATAGTTCTGGGGTCGGGGCGTTACAAAATCCGCGAGAAGGAGCTGTCATGAACCATTCATTGACCACGGTGAGGTGAGCCAAAACTCCCTTGTTGATGGATTGAGACCTAAAGATATTGCACCTTCCATCTACTAAGAAAAGTTGCAACGTCAAGCCCCTCGAAAATGACAATTCTATAATTAGCCGAATCAACACCTCCCAAGGACTATACCAAAACAAAACCTACAAAGTTTATTTGAAAATCCTATAAGAATATAACATGAAGGGGTATGTGGTACCTCTTCCTTTTTCCTTCTGTGAAAGTAGCTCTGTCAGATTCGTCTGGGACTGTGCAAAACTTTCTACCGCAGAGGGCATGTCCTAAAATTAAACATTTTGAATTTTGACGGCTGGTTTACGTCGAGTGGCCTTAGGCGGACAGGCGGTCCATCGGGGATTTGAGAATAGGGATGGCAATGGGTACCCTATACCCGTGTACCCTGCGGGTAAAAATCCTATTAGGGTAAGGGTTTGGGACTATAAAATAGCCATGGGTATATAAATAGGAAAATCTTATGCCCATCGGGCGGAGCGGGTACGGGCATGGGATTGCATAACCCATACCCACGTGCCCTTGTACCCATATAAATTATGTCAAGTGGGGCTTACTTTAATTAAATCTAACCTAATTTTCTAATCACGCATATGCACTAGCCAGGTCAACTTAAGGATTGTCACGATCGATCGGATAGTATACATACAAGTTTCAACTCTATCCCATAATCTCGTGATCTAAAGGAGGAAATGATGCTAGATTAAATACCTAATATGTAATCGTTGCATGCCATACGCAAATACGCTACGTCGCATCTCTCCATACGCAGATTGAGTTTATGAATTTAATAGTATAGACTATGTGTTGCTGTTTATGACTACGTATGGTCACATTATCTCAGTTGTTTTTGCTCAATCGATATGTGTTGAAAATGTGGGTATTTTTACCCGCGGGTATCCCTTTACCCTGTCGGATGACGGAAAAATTATACCCGCTTACGGATGTATATACGGATGATGGGCAAGTTCGGAAGACACGGGTAAAGATATGAGATGGCTCCACCCGCATCCATACCCTGCGGGTGCCATCCCTATTTGAGAACAAAGCCAAATCATGCTTGAATAAATGGAGCTCGAGACTTGTCCTTCTCATTTTTTCAAGTCTTCTGTCAAAATGGAATTCAACTGTGTATGTTACGTGGAACACGTCTAAAGTCCAGGTTCAAGGAGCCGAACATTCTCTTGAAGGCACATCACCGGTTTGAACCCGTAAATTGCGACTTCACTTTTGGAGTTTTAAGTTTTTGTGCACTTGATCGATGTTGGAATTTGCCACGGACCGATCACATCAAATTAGACGAACAGACGACACAAAAAACTTGTTGCCAGGGACGCGTATCGCACCCTCTAAATCTCGCTCTTTATTTCTTATTTTCTCAGTTACAATATCTGATACAAATCAACCTGGTCTTGTGCGTTTATATACACGCATAACCAGCATACACAAAATCTAAACCTATATGGACACGAAGTCCTAATCAGACTCGATTACTAACTCACGCGAGGAAACAACTCAACCTAGCTACACACATGTGCAAACCTACGTGCAATTTATACAAGACAAACCTACTAGTACTTGGATTAGAACTCACGCATATGGCAAACTTGTCTAATTAAGAAAACCTAATTAGACTCAACTCATTAAGGCAAGATTATTGCTAACAATCGATTGCTCAAGCTAATTAGCCATTCGTTAGTGAGTGATAGACAAATGGTTCAGACTGACCAAGCCTACTCACCAAGCATTTTTCTTCAGATTGATCAGCCCTGAACCTACCACAGGCACGATCATTCATTTGTAGGTTCAACTTTCTGTCTCGATAATTCCTTGTACGATTTTTTTATAGATTACTTACATGCTAGTATGTCACTGAATATTTATGAATTACCCCGAAATAAAATGGGTATGCACCACACAGGGCAATATTGATGAGAGAGAGATAAGAGGGGTCCCACATGAGCACTTCGTTTTTTGAGATGTCCACATGAGCACTTTGGTGCTGCCACTGAGCACAGTCAGCACACCAGAGCAGTAACAACCAGCCACGCTCTCTGGCTTTGGCTTTGGTGATGGATGAGTCGGAAAGTTGTTCTTTGAGTTGAGTGAAGGATTTTTGTCTTTTCATTATTGGTTCTCCTATCCAATCTCATCGCCTAGTTGGCAATTTTGGCATCATGTAAAGGATCTTCCAAATTCTTGGGTGCATTTATCTGGTTTAAACCCCGTCATATTCTTATTCTGTTTAAACTGATTTATATCGGAGTAGCGTACTAAGTTCTCACCAATGCTCCTCTCATATGTCGCGACGACAGTTGGTGCATTAGTGCCAACGTCGACATGGTGTGTCGAGGCAGAGGGACATGACGAGGTGATCTTGGTGGTGGAGGCGGCTATCAACATCCAGTCGCTGGAAGAGGCTTTGGTGCTCGTTGGCCCTTGGTTTTCAATAGAATCACTAGAAGCATTTAATTAAGGAAAAACATTCCTCTCACGAAGGCAATACAAATGGGATAATCACCAGGAGAAGCCCACATATTAAAAGCTTGATCAAATTCTCACGACTGTAGAATGTCAACAAAAGTTTCCCTTGTTGGTCGATTTGTTTTTTTTTGCAATAATATTGTGTTTAACAAAACACGACATTTCCACTTGTTGAAGATTATCAACATGGACGCGCATTGGACCCAACTATGGGCTTATCTTCTCCCGTTGCACCAGCGATATTACTGGATGCACCCATATGGTGACAGTCGCACACGATTTCTTGAATCATGGTGGAAGGCGATCCACTAAAAGGTTGCATAATGTATAGATGCTACATGCTGCATATATTTAGATGGTCGACTTTTGTATCGAACTTTCTAATCCAAAATGTAATATTTTGCATGATACACTATGCAACAAAGATGGCCGTGTTGCATAATATGATTTAGATGCTAGGGTAAACACCCATTTTCGAAGAAAAAACACGATTCTAATATATTGGGCACGTTCTTGTAGGTAGTCCAGGTCATGGTAGATTTATGGTTGATTTTACAACCATATTAATAATGATATTAGGCACGTTCTGTCAGTCTTTCATGAATAAAGATCTCTTATATCTCTGTAAAGCCATCATTATGTTCAAGGTAGTGAAGATCTCAATGATACATCCATCATTACAGGTTACAAAAAAAAATTGAGGTTCAATCGAACATGATTGAGAAATGTAGGTTCGAACTAACATAATTGAGATGTAATTTGGGACTCATAAGTAGTTTTGTACATGCCAAGGGGTGATTCTGAGTCTTATCATAAGACATGCCTCAAGTCTATTGAAACCGGAACCCTAATGAACCAAAAAATATATGTGATTGCAGCTAGATATTATCTCATCTTGCAAAATCAGAATTGTCGAGTCTCGGAACCTCTTTCAAATAATAGATCTAAAGGTCAAAAGATACAGACATGGGGCAATGTGCACCTCTTCTCAATAAATGAAGGAGGAAATGTTACCAGTAATTTGTAAATAAAGATAAAGAAAGGGAGACACAACAATGCAAGGTACCACCTCTCTTTTACACATCGATACTTCGTATTTCGAGGCAAACATTGCTAATATTTTGATGAACCAACATGAGTAACATGTCACCAAAAGCTTATTGTTGGAAACCTCTTTCAAATAAGGATACAGTCGTATGGTTTTGGTGACACATGACTTAATATTTTGTTGGTCAGACCATTACTCCAAGTTAGGCTCGAAATATGAATTGGCCTTGTGTACAAAGGAGGGTGTGCAACTCAGATACATGGATGTATGAGACTCCGACATAAGTTGTAAGCAATAAAATTTAACTTACACGATCTCTTCTCAAGAGAGCTGTGACCAACCTAGAAATGCTTAATTGAGAAAATGATAAACCAATCGTCAGTGACTTGCTAATGCTATTTGTCTTTGAGTTCTCATAGATATCTCAAGATAAAGCGGAAGACGAAGCCAAAAATTGTAAGGTGCATAGAGCTACCAAATGACACATGGTTCTGAAAGAAAATATCAACCTTACTTGATTAGTACTCACAAAAGGGACATCTATTGGCCTAAGAACTTTATCATTAACAAGAGAGACACGGGTTTGAGAAATATGTGTGGTGATGGCAACTAGTCATCAATTTTGCTAATATACCGATACCGATAATGCTAATATATCTCATGAGAGTTCAGAGATATGAATCATGGAAGTCTTGATATGAAGGATCTAGTTTCCTTGTAACATTTTGATCAGCCGTTTGTCTCTACGTCAAGTAGTAGTATAATGATTCGTGACAAGGAGCAAGACTAACGCCTCGTCCGAGCAGATATGAGCTCAACGCTCTCTAAAGAATTCGAGATTACAGCCCCAAGAGCATGATTACACAAGTTTGTACATCCGTACAATCAAAAAACTACCAAAAGGAACGTGGACACTATCTAGCTCTTTCCCAATTTCTACAATTCCTAATGAAATCAATTGACAATCTACGCGCACTACATGCATTCATCCATCTCTGCATACCCCCGGCCCTCTAACACGTGTTCTATCTGTATCTGCTCCAATGATTTTTCAAACAACATACATCATAGGGTGGTGCGTGTATACTAATATATAGTGTGGTTTTGCATGGTACATTTGTAATGAAGAATCCTTACTCAGCGTACATCTTAGCTATGCTCTAAATTTTAGTGGTTGTGTAAGTTGTGGTGGATCAGGTCTAATCAATTTTGAGGTTCCCATAGTACGATTTCCTGACAAAAGCAATATAGATGGTATGGATTTTTTTTTGAGGGAACATCGCACTTTATTGATCACATAATAATGTCATTGCATAGTTCATCTCGGATGCTAGCCGGGACAACAGAAAAGGAAAAAATACAAACAGATTGCTCCGAAGAGCGAGCTAAACGATGTGCAATTACATTCGAAGAACGAAGAACATGCTTAAAAGAGCATGATCTGAAGCTTCCCGCCTGTGCCTTGATATCTTGCACCACGGAGCCGACCTATGACCGATCACGAGACGGAGATGAGATACGCTGGATCGAAGACAGGCAATCGGAGACAATAAGGACCTATTTAAGTAGCCTTGTACAAGTTAATGAAAATGTAATCCACGTCACACATTGCATCGATGCATGTTAATCCTATATATAACTATAAAATTCTTTCTACTAACTGTCTTTGCTTTCTTTCACGTTCAGTCACGTCTTCTCCTTACTAACTGTTCGACATTATTCAATGTCTATTTTCAATACCTATTTTCCTTGCCTCCATAACAAGCCACATTCTAAGTTGTCTTTTCTTCCGCCCAAAGTGTAGCATTGGGATACATTGTTCAGACATATCAAATTCACCTCTATCTATATCATGCATTAATCATTGTATTCATCCCCACAAGTCTAGTTTAGCATGAAATTTGGCTGGTGATAAAAACCTTTCAGTTTGTTGAATTACTCGGATCCACCCGCATTCCTCAAAAAGAAAGGGATGTTTTACGGTGCATCATACTACACATTTTAGTGTGTAGTATATAGATGATCCAATGGTTATAATTTATTGGGCCACGTTTGGGCCGACGGATAGGAGGGTAATTTATTTTAGAGATTGAAGTAAACTTTGTGTTCGTTAGCCGATTAGGTGTGTTGGGAAATCGTTAAAAAAAAGGGAATCCTTCGCGAAGGGAACTTTGCGAACGCTCTCCTCGCGCCAAGTGGCGACTTCTCCTTTATATTGTTGTTTGAATATTCGCCATGCGTCGTAACCGGAGTTAAAGTGAGGAGTAAGAGAGAGAAAATAAGGGTACGGGTGGGAGGGAGTTTCCCTTTTATTTTTTTTAACCGAAGTTTAAAAATAAAATATCTTGAGAACTGCTTATCCAAATTACAAAACGTTTTAACTTTCGAACTTGTCGCGTCGACATCTTCAAACTAGATCCCATGTCGATAGGTTTGACGAACTTTTTTTTTTACATCCAAAAGTTCAATACATTTATATTCGGTTTGAACGTACCTGTACTTCAGGTTTGAACGTACTTGTACTTCCGCTGTCAACGTACTTTGTACTCCATTTTCTGTTTATTTGTACTTGGTGGGGGTAGCTTTTCCCTTTTATTTTTTGAGCCGAAATTTAAAAACGAAATATCTTGAGAACCGCTTATCCGAATTACGAACCGTTTTCACTTTTGAACTACTCACGTCGAGATTTTTAAAACTAGATCCCATGTCGATAGTTTTTGACGAACTTTTTTTTTATACATCCAAAAGTTTAATACTTGTACATTCGGTTTGAACGTACCTGTACTTCGGGTTTGAACGTACTTGTACCTCCGCTGTCAATGTGCTTTGTACTCCGTTTTCTGTCTGTACACCGTGGTCGCTATACTCTGTACTTTCTGTTATGTAAACTCTGTAGTTCCATGTTTTTAACGAACTTTTTCATGTAACGGACAATATGCAACACGTTAGCGTAAGCGTTAGTGTACGGAGGATTCGTCGCGTCGACGGCGATGAATCCTCCGTACCCTAACGCCCCGAGACTGAGTCCGCCCGTACGCCGCGGTAGCGGCGACGGGGGACGAAGCCGAGCCACTAGATTATGTAAAACTTACAATTTGTATTATAAGTTAGGGTTTAGGGTGGGGTGGCAAATAAGCCAACTCATATATCGATATGCAAGAGAGATTTAGATTTAGTTTGTTTGTGGGGTGGGATTCAGCCGTACATCTCACGAGGGTGGGATTTATTTTTTTTTTATAAAAATTTTCTGTACATTTGCTTATATATAGTTTGTACATTTACCTCTATATTTGTGTAGTACGATTTTTGTACATTCGGCTAGCTGAACAATTGATCGATCGGCGTACATGAAGTGCAACGTACACGCGGACGCGCGCGTGGGACTCGTTGGGATTTCGGCCGGCCGGCCGGGCTCAGACGCATGCATGCGTGTACGCTGGTGCTTTTGTATTCAAGTTTTATTTCTCTTCCTCATACATACGTGGCCACGTATGCTATAGTGACCTTTAGAAAGGGAAACCTTTCTGTAATTGCACCCGGTGTGTTGCGCTTAGTTTTGTTTCTGCCGTTGCATCCTCGCCTCGCTGTCGCCGTCATCAGACCGGTCTGTGTGCTGCTCGGCTGATCCAGGTCGTTGTCCACAGCCTCCACTGTCGTCTTCAGCAACCGTTGATTGCGATGGCGATCAAGGCGGAGGCTGAGGCCGTCCTCCGGTTAAGGTGGCGGGTGCGTCGGCCTCACTAGTGGAAACAGGGGCTTCGGTTTGGCCCTTCCGTCCCGGTTCCCTTACGGACCGGTACCAATCGTGGCACTAGTCCCGGTCATTGGTCCCAGGGCGCCCGCCAGGACCAGTCCCGGTTCGTAGGGGACCTACCGTCCCGGTTCGTGTTACGAACCGGTGACAAAGGGATGCGGGAGGAGGCGACAGAGGTGGGACCAGCCCGGACAATGCACTGTCCCGGTTCTATTTACAGACCGGGACTAATGGAGGGACTTTAGTACCGGTCCTTGTTACGGACCGGGACTAAATATATTCTATATCATCTTCCACCCCCCGACCCGGCCGTGGCCAGGCCGTGGCCATTTTTGAGCTCCGGGTTCATCTCCATTTTCTTAACCCTTGCTCCTCCCAACCACGAGTTCGGCCCCTATTTTCTCCACCATTTGTCAAGTTTGGCGGCACCTCATCTACCCGACGGTTAGCACTCCGGTGTTCCTTTTTTAGCTCATTTTGGTGCTACTTAGCAAATTTTATTTTTCTAGTGCTAGCAAGGTGTTTGATCAAATGCCTAAGTAAGAGATTTCATTTTTTTTACATGCAATTTTAGCTCAAATTAAAGTATAATGTATTGGGTTTACAGTTGTCCGGTGACCATCTTTACCATCGTCGATCGCCCGCGCCATCCCGTCGCCGGCACCTCCTCGGTGAGTCTTGTTTTTATCCCTTTTTAACTTATTGATATACTTTAGATGCATGTATATTATCTTAGTTTTTTTATATGTATAGTGTGTCATGGTTTTGATATCCGTCCCCGTCGGTCCTCGTCCGGTCTATAACGATCCGGATGTCGTTGTTGAACCGGAAATTCCAACCGACCCTATCATCGAGTTTTTTGAAAATGAAATTAATGATTTGAAAGCAAAACTGGAAAGAAGTGAAAATCTCCGTCTCCGAACCCTAGAAGAGAAGATGAAATTGGAGCTCCATATTGCCGACATCGTCGATGAGCACAAGATCAAGATGGATGCAATGCGCTTGAAGATTAGAAAAATTAGAAATTATGCCATTCATAAAGAGGCTTGGTATCATTATGGTGTTGGTTCGATAGTTACCATAGTTGTGATTTTTATCGCATTTGTTGTTGGGCTTAAATTCTTTAGATAGTTGTATGTTAGTTTGAACCAATGTATGTTTGTGAGACTATATGTATTACATTTGGTTATTTGCTCTACTTTGGTTTGAATGTGATGAACTTATATATTAATTCACTTTATCACTGTTATATATTGAAGAAATAGTGTTAATGGTTTTTTATATTTTATTTATATAATGCAGATGAGTCAGATGAGTCGGCAATGGATGTACAGTGACCGACGTTATCCCGACTTTATTAATGGCATGCATTATTTTCTCCAAGTGGCTGAGAAAAACAAGCCGCCAAATGGTTTTATTTCATGTCCATGTAGTGTCTGCAAGAATACTCAGGACTACTCTACCTCACAAACCATTCACGTCCACCTGTTGAAGTCCGGTTTCATGACCGGTTATAATTGTTGGACCAAGCATGGAGAAAGAGGAGTTATAATGGAAGACAATGAGGAAGAAGAGGATAATGACAACTATCCTATGTTCACTGATCACGGTGGTACATCAATGGGGGAAGATGAAGCTGAAAAGAGCCCATTGTTGATGAGCCCGAGGACGATCTTCGTCGGGCCATTCTTGATGCGAAGATAAACTGTGGAAGTCAAAACGAGAGGTTGAAGTTGGAGAGAATGTTAGAGTATCACAATAAATTGTTGTACCCAAATTGTGAAGATGGGCAGAAAAAGCTGGGCACCACACTGGAATTGCTGCAATGGAAGGCAGAGGAAGGTACTTCTGACAAGGGATTTGAAAAATTGCTGAAAATAATAAAAAAGATACTTCCAAAAGATAACGTATTGCCCCCCAGTACGTACGAAGCAAAGAAGGTTGTCTGCCCACTAGGATTAGAGGTGCAGAAGATACATGCGTGCATCAATGACTGTATCCTCTACCGCGGCGAGGAGTACGAGAATTTGAATGCATGTCCGGTATGCGGTGCATTGAGGTATAAGATCAGGCGAGATGACCCTGGTGAAGTTGAGGACGAGGCGCGCCCCAGGAAGAGAGTTCCTGCGAAGGTGATGTGGTATGCTCCTATAATACCACGGTTGAAATGTTTGTTCCAAAACAAAGAGCATGCCAAGTTGTTGCGATGGCACAAGGAAGACCGTAAGAAAGACGTGATGCTCAGACACCCTGCTGATGGGTCGCAGTGGAGAAAAATTGACAGAGAGTTTCCGACATTTGCAGATGACGCAAGGAACTTAAGATTTGGTCTAAGTACAGATGGCTTTAATCCCTTTGGAGAGCAGAGCTCCAGTCATAGCACCTGGCCTGTGACTCTATGCATCTATAACCTTCCTCCTTGGTTGTGCATGAAGCGGAAGTTCATTATGATGCCAGTACTCATCCAAGGCCCGAAGCAACCCGGCAACGACATTGATGTGTACCTGAGGCCATTAGTTGAAGAACTTTTACAATTGTGGCGCGAAGAAGGTATACGTGTTTGGGATGAGCACAAACAAGATGAATTTGACCTACGAGCATTGCTGTTCGTGACCATCAATGATTGGCCAGCTCTTAGTAACATATCAGGACAGTCAAACAAGGGATACAATGCATGCACACACTGTTTAGGTGATACTGAAAGTATATATCTGGGAAACAAGAATGTGTACCTGGGGCATCGTCGGTTTCTTACGGAAAGGCACATCGTAAGAAGGAAAGGCAAGCATTTCAAAGGTTTGCCAGATCACCGGCCAAAGCTTAGACGGCCTACTGGGGATGTTATATATGATATGGTAAAGGATTTAAAAGTAATCTTTGGAAAGGGTCTTGGCGGACAATCTGTTCCAAATGATGCTGACGGACACGTGCCGATGTGGAAGAAGAGGAAAGGGTTTAAAAAGGACGGGGGCCGCGTCCACCGTGGCCAGCATTGACTGCGGGACGGGAAGCCGAGGAGGCCGTCCAGTCGCTGGCAGGTGGGCCAGGAGCATTGACTGCGGGGCTCGGACGGTTGGGTGGCGGGGGAGACGAGGGAACGTGGCGGCCGGGTGGCGGTTCCCACGCGCGACGTGGCCGAGTGGGCTGACCGCGCGGCGGTTGGGTGGCAGGGTGGCCGGGTCGCTGGCTGGTGGGCCAGCCTTGACCACGCGCTACTGGCCAGTGGGTGGACGCGGGGGCTGGATTTTTCTAAGGGACCAGCCGCTACTGGCCAGGTGCCGGGCCACATATTTTTTAAAGGACCAGGGTGCTGATTTTTCTAAAGGACCAGCCGCTAGCCAGGTGCCTGGCCCTATTTTTTTTTCAGGACCAAGGGATGTCATTTTATGTGACAAGTTGCACAATGCCACCCCTAATTATTTTGGGGTGTCATTTATGTGTAATTCTATGTCAAAAAAATTACAAACACATATAATTGATTGCAGGTACATTGAGCTATGGCGGACATTCCCTTAATTAGAGACGAGGAGCATGAAGATAAAATGCAACGAATAATCTATGCGAGTGCCCGTGAAGAAGGCGGTGGAGATGATGATGGACAACAAGGCGGTGGAGAAGATGATGGACGACAAGGCGATGAAGATGATGATTTCAGCTCACAATTTCTGAACGACTGCGGTGAGGGACTTCTGTTTGACGATGAAGCGCCCTTAACGACAAACTCCGGCGAGGTATATACATATATTATATAGGCTGACAATTGATCGATCGATCATGTATATATATGCATTTGTTAATTGCACGTGTTAATTAACGATTCATTTTCCAGCCCTCTGGATCGAGCAAATCTGTAAATAATGTTCCTCCTCGAGGCCTGACGAAGAGGATGGCCAGCGATGCTCCGAGGCTAACGATAGAGGAAGTTTCTCAGAGTGGCGAACCGCTGGCACCCATAGCGACCTGTCGTAAATTTGTAAATCAAGCTGGAGTCATTGTTAGGGACATTCTCCCGATCACCATTGCAGAATGGCATAAGCCGAAGGGTGTGGATGAGGATGATGCTTGTTATGTCCCTGATCATACGAAAGAATTGCTTTTCGATACGCTCGTGATACATTTCAACATACCAGAAGGCAAGACGGAGAAAGTGAAGGAGTGGACTCTTAAGAAGATGGCCACACAATTCCAGAGCTGGAAGAAAACACTATGGAGAAAGTATGAAGATGAAGATCCAGCTAATTTCACCGGAGCACTCGAGAAGATAAAACATTCCTGGCCCGCATTCAAGGCGTACAAGAATTCCTCTACTGCCGTGGCTCGATCGGTCGTAAATAAGAGAAATGCTGGGAAGAAGGAATACCACCATAGGTTGGGTACAGGTGGCTACAAGTCTGCCATTCCCAAATGGTTAGCCTTTGAAGCGGAACTGGTTGCTAAAGGGATCACTCCACAGACTTTGAACTGGCCCGAGAGGGCCAAGTTTTGGTTGTTCGCGCATGGCGCAGTGTTGGACTCAGAGACGGGGTTGATTGTTGCAAAGGGAAAATGGAAGAAAAAGGTTGAAACAATCGTTCCGTTGCTTATTGACGCAATAGATAAAGTTCGAAAGGGAGAGTACCATCCCGAGAGAGAGAACGACGAGCTGACACTCGCACTGGGGAATCCCGAACACAACGGACGATTACGAGGCTTTCCCGGCGGTACCAACTTGAAGGAAGGGTTTCCGGACTATGCTGACAGTTATAGAAGCCGTGGGAGAAAGAAGCAGAAGGAGTTAGACCGTTTATCAGAATTGGAGCGCATGGTTTCCGGACTGCGCTGTCAGATTGACTCAATCAGCCAGCACCGGGCACCTGATCAACAGCAGCAACAAGTCGACGTCGTCCAAGAACCGCGAAGAAGCAGCGTGGGTTCCACGCCGCTACAAGTATCTGCCGCAATAATAGAACAGCCGGCGGCTCACTACCCCGTGGATGATATCACGGAGAAGACGGAGTGTGAGCTTCATATGTTAATGAAGAACATATCCTTCAAGGTGGCGGTCGGCTATGCGTTACCAAACGAACCTGGAGCAAGCTACCATCTTGGTCAGATTCCAGCTGGCTATGCTCGTGTCGGGGTGGATACTATTATACCGGGATTTGAGGCACTTGAGCTTGACTATCCTGGAGGTGACGATGAGACGACACTGGGACAAGTCAAGCACGGTTTCGTTCTATGGAACAAGAAATACATCGTGCTTCCAGGCTCAGCACCAAGGCCACCGACTCCTCCAAGTAGAAGTCCACCACCTACAAGTCCACCCTTCCTACCCCAGAGGGACCCCAGCGCGAGTCCGTCTCCATCTCCAGCTACACCAGTACGGTCTCCATCTCCAGCTACACCAGCACGGTCTCCATCTCCAGAGCCAGTCCAGCGGTCTCCATCTCCAGAGCCAGTCCAGCGGTCTCCATCTCCAGAGCCAGTCCAGCGGTCTCCGCCTTATAAGTGGTTTGATGCGAAGAGGGCCGTTAATGGTTCGCCTCCTAAGAAGAGACAGAAAAAGCCGCAAAAAGTGAAGACTCCTGAGAAGTTACCTTACGAGAGGACTGTCGAGGAATCCGAAGCCATCAGGAGGGCCGAGGTTAAAGCCCATTTTACAAAGAAACCGCCCCCGGAAGAACTACCCAGCATCAAAGGGCTTACTCGTGACAAACTACATCACACTATTAGGTGCTTATACAACCCTCCACCAAGGCCGTCATCAGACTATGAGCGCTCTATTGAAAAGTCATACGACTCGGTGTTGGAGAACCGAAAATGCGGGAAACAGATAGCCCAGCTGGGACAACAAGCTACGCAATCGCTCCCTCCGCTTAAGGTACTTACCGACAAAGACGCCCACCGTATGGTACCTCAGGGAAGTGTCCGCCACTTCCCTGAGGAACCTTATAGGGTGCCTTATCGATATGTTCAAGGCAAGTCTTTGGTCACAACTGAGGTGGCCAAGTTACTACCAACAAGGATGCGTCAGTTGAATTCATGGTACATGAAAGTCGCAAAGAAAGGTATAATAGGTATCATGGCAAAAGTTAGAAAGGAGGAACACTTCTACGATGACTACGGTGTGCAAATTGATTTCTCCGAACTTTTCCAATTATACAATGGTTTACCCCTCGATAAAGCAATCATCAATATCTTTTGTCTGTAAGTTATTTATTTTTGTAATTTAATTAAGTCTTTATATATATATAGCTCACAGCACATTCTAATTTTGGTACGCTATTTGTGCAGAAAGAAGATGATCGACTACAAAAGGGAAATAATAAAACCGGTGGAGATTGGTTTCATGGACCCTAATGTTATTCATGAAGTGAGCATAAGGAAGAAACCACAAGTTGTAAAGGGAGTAATGATAGAGGCTTTCAAGCGACACCAAGACAAAAAAGAAATATTTCTTCCTTACAACTTCAGGTAAGTGTTACTAATTGCTTGTACACATTCTATTTTTGCTCACCCGGTATCTTAAGTCTAATTGATGAGTTATATGCGTATGCCTCTGTATATAAATTTGCAGCTACCACTTTATTCTCGTGGTTATTAGATATCACCAGGGAATAATTGAAGTTTACGACTCATTAAGGAGAGATCCTAGAGAGTACAAGAGCTTGTTTGATGTCATGAAAGAGTAATTTAAATTCTTATCACATTACTATACCGACCTCTCTTTCATTCATTTCGTGATATCAAGTAATTAATTAATAACAGATGTTTTGTTCTTTCTTTGTCGAGTAGAGCATGGCAGACATTCGTCAAGTAAGTACCCGGTAAATGGCATGAGAAGCTGGTATGGACTCTGAACCAAGTAAGTAGTACTATACCTATATCCATGAATTAATGTAGTTTGCAATACCATTACCAAATTTATTGTGTTGAATTCTATTCTCGAACAGTGGTGTCTGGAACAGCCAGAAGGGACCCTCTTATGTGGGTACTACGTTTGCGAGTACATTCATAGGATGACTTATGAAAAATTCGAAAATCGAAGAAACGCAGAGGTACGTAATTATACATTGTTCACAAGTTTTTTTTGACAAAATAATATGCATATCAATTGTGTGGAGTTTCATTCATAATTGTTTAATTTTCTCCTTCTTTTAAAGATTGTAAGGAAGCGGGCCGGCCTCCTACCAGATGACCGTATAAGAGCAATTGGGGAGGAGCTGGCGGGATTTCTTCTTGATGATGTCATACCTAAAATTCAGAGCACTATTATCTACATATATAAATGTACTATGATTTCATGTATGTATAATTAATGCATTTGAGTACTTTGTGTACGGAAACGTGACGACAAATTCATGTGTTACAATTAATTTGTAAGTGTGTTATATATATGCATCAACGTGTGATCATAGTACAATATAATTTATATCGACGTATCGACGTGTTTCCGAAACTATCCAAAACCCCGGCACTAAACACACACGACACCCGGTCCGTGCAATTCTGAAAAAAATTATAAAAAAAAAAAAAAGGCCTAACGGTAGTCCCGGTCCGTGTTACGGACCGGGACTAAAGACATCCAGCCCGCGGGCTCGCCCGTGGCCACG
Source organism: Puccinellia tenuiflora (assembly GCA_012064385.1). Taxonomy (NCBI): domain Eukaryota; kingdom Viridiplantae; phylum Streptophyta; class Magnoliopsida; order Poales; family Poaceae; genus Puccinellia; species Puccinellia tenuiflora. Next base: position 626,357 of record QRDG01000441.1, on the reverse strand, counting down.
TGGGAGGCACTCTAATCCCGGTTCGTAGCCAACCGGGACTATAGGGGGGGGGGGGGCTCTAGTCCCGATTTGGTAGTCCGGGTTGCCCAGCCGGGACTAGAGGCCGTCTGGAACCGGGACTACTGCCCCGTTTTCCACTAGTGCCTGCACCCTGTTGGCTTCCCAGGAGGCGACGCCGTTGAATCCCAGCGTGGGCAGCCGGATTGGTACACAGTTCTGGGACGTGAAAATGAATTTGTCCCACAAACCCGCATGCATCCGCCATTCCACCTTGCGCCTCGTGTCCGGTGGCAACTAGCAAGGAGGGCTGGGAATGCGTTAGAGGGGGCAGGGCCCGTGGGTTCTCGCCCTTGGTATTTCTTCGTCCTCCTCCATGTTGGGTGGCTCGCCGAACGGCTTCTTCTTGATACCCGGCTCACGAGCGGAACACCAGTGCGTCCTCGGGGGACCCCGGCTGAGGTAGTTCGAGCGCTGCCGCCTTTGGCGTCGGCGCGGCCGAAGGAGGACATGTACCCCGACTGAGGTAGTTCGATAGCATGCAGCCCCCAATAGGTTATTCCAGTCCCAGCACTGTCCCACCTTGTCGACCTTCGACTGCCCATACCCATCTCCTCTCACACTCTGCCGGCGAGGATTTTGCTGCTCTACGAACATACGTGGGCACGCCCAGGAATGGTACGAGCATGGCTAATAAGAGCGTCCGCTGCTGGCTGTGTACACATGCCATGTCACCTAAAGCTATCATAGAAATGTATGTGTATAGTAAGCTGGCTATTAGGTTGGCTCCATCAAATATTTAAATATTACCTTTTTATATGGGCATGTCATATGTATAGCACTAGCGTCCGTTCTATTCTCTCTCCTTCTTTCTCTATCCTCCAGCTGGGATTTTGCTGATGTGGAGCATCTTGGAGCCGGCTGACGAGGCTCCATTATACTTGCTCTACGGAGGTTCTGCCGTTTGCCTGCTTCCAACTATACGCTTCATTTGTTTTTTAACAGTGTGGAATACCCATAATGCCCCTGCTGAGGCCTGATTATACTACTCTAAATCTGGTGTAGTATTTAGGATCTGGGCCGTTAGATCACGCCAAATAAACGGCCCCGATGCACCGGAAAAAGACTCGAAAGAAAAACTCAGATCCACCAGCTGCTTACGAAGATCAACGATTACATCGTCAAAGAAGTGCACGAATTCTTGAAATGTGTTCCTTTCACTTCTCACTTACACATATATATCTCTCCGTAAACAGATACATATAACAACCTATTGCTCAATATATTTACATGTAAAATATATTATTTTTCTTACTATATACAAACAGTTTTCTAAAAGACATAATAATCGAACTTCTATAACTCTGACTATTAAGACATAAAAATATTATTGAGATTGATCAAACAAACATAACAGAAGTTGAATTAAAAATAGCTGATTATGGTCTTCGCTCTTGAAAAAAAAAAACAAGTCGAACATAAGAAAACCTATCATCTTCACGGATAAAGAACCGCACAATGGCAACAAGATCACCTACAAAGAATAAAATAACTATAAGTTAACAAATATCCGCTACTGGCGACACTGGTTATTCTGCATGAGATAATATCGGTATGTTTCGACAAGCGGGCGCTAAATTGTATCCGACTACCCGCAATGTCATGAATGTGGCCACTTAGAGCATCTCCTGTCGCACCCGCAATAAACAGTCGGCAGCGGAGCATCTTCAGTCGCTCTTCCAATAGCTTGTTGTGTGCGATAGGCTGGCCCGTCTCATACTATCATCGTGCAGCTGCTAGCTTGTGCCCTCCAGCCAGCAAGCAAGGCAACTTACTAATTAGCACAAATCCGGTGCCGTGCCAAATCGATCGATCTGTGCGGGAGAGGAAACTGTATCGGCGTGCATGATCAGACCGTGTCAAGCGATAGGCTATGGCCCAAAGAAAGAGGACTCCTCCGCGGCTTTTGTCCGTAAAAGGTAGTGGGTGATGATGCGTAGAGTCTCACTATAGGAAACTATAAATATGCCGACGGCTTTTTTTTGGCTATGCCTACGGTAAAATTGCTGTCGGCATAGGTCTACATCGACGGCTGCCGTCGGCATATGGCCGTCGGCGTATCAGCCCGTAGGCATAGCCAAAAAAGCCATCGGCGACGGCAATTTTTTTTTATCATTTTTTCATCATTTTTTTTAAACTTTTAATTATATTTTTAATTCTATTTTTATTTCTATTCTAAAATTTCCCATTTAGCCACACACTTAAACTCTAATTTCACTCATAATCTCAAGTCAAAATACTTACCCTGGTCAAACTTCTCATTCGGTCACCCATCCTTAGATTGATCTAGCCCAAGCACGCTTAACTTTTGAGTTCAATCCAAATTAGCTTTCAAATTAGAAATTAGAACTTACTGATACTACTATCCTATGAATCATATTAATCCCTGGGTCATGATTTTACACTTTTTATTATTTAATTTAAAAAATTTATTTGAATAAATATCAATTATTAAGTAATAATATTTTTGAATAAATAACAATAAAATGAATTTTGCTTTATTTTTTCCCTTTCTACATTTAATATAGAATAACTCATCTTTAAATCCGTAAATCGAAATTTGACAAATAAAATGTCTAAATCGATTAGAAAAATGAGAGGAATTCAAATATGATATCCATATCATCTTGTGCATCACATAAACATCGATAAACTTGGTATTTCAATGAATATGCACGGGGCCATTTTGACAAATTTTTCCAAAAAGTAAAAGAAAGTGAAAAATTACTCAAAACATGGAATCCTTTGGCATAGAGTCCTTTTATGTTTACTAGTTGCTATGAAAAATGATAAACTTGATTTTTGACAAAGTTTTAAAAAAATCCTTCACAAAAAGGTCTACCATCTATAAACATGTATAAGTTTCGAACCAAATGACCAAGATATGACCATCCCCGTGGCATAGTTTGTGATAAAGTGCCCATATTCGGCACATAGGTGTGTCTTGGCATGGGAAATATTGGTGCCGAACCGAGTTTCAAAATTATTTTTCCAAATATCATTTTTCATTTTTAAGTGTCAAAAATGACATTTTTTGTGAAGCAAGTACCAAAAATATGTTGCAAAATGACACCCATTTAATTTTCACAAATAGTAGTACATATATGATGGATACTCCCCAAGTATAAGGAATTTTCTCGCTTTCTATCTAATTTCGCCTAATTAAATGACTTTATGTTGATTTTCGGAAAGTAATAAAAATTTAAACTACAAGTGTGTGATAGTTTGCTCTGAATTTTTTTAAAAAAATCATTTTAAGGTACAAAACTAGTGATTATATCACAGAACCATCGATAGTTTTGAAAGATTCCACCCCTTTTGATGAATAGGCAGGGGCCATTTTGACCGTTTTTTCAAAAAAGTAAAAGAAAGTGAAACAATACTCAAAAATGGAATCCTTTGACATGGAGTCCTTTTATGTTTACTAGTTGCTATGAAAAATGATAAACTTGATTTTTGACAAAGTTTATAAAACAATCATTCACAAAAAGGTCTATTATCTACAAACATGTAAAAGTTTCGAACCAAATGACCAAGATATGACCATCCCCATGGCATAGTTTGTGATAAAGTTTCCATATTCGGCACATATGTGTGTCTTGGCATGGGAAATATTGGTGTCAAACCGAGTTTCCAAATTATTTTTCCAAATATCATTTTTCATTTTTAAGTGTTAGAAATAACATTTTTTGTGAAGCAAGTACCAAAAATATGTTGCAAAATGACATCCATTTAATTTTCACAAATAGTAGTACATATATGATGGATAATCCCCAAGTATTAGGAAATTGGTTTTCGTTTTGGTGAGGCATGAGTCAGAAAATTGTATTGTATTCAGAGACGGATTTTTGTCTTCTCAACTTTGGTTTCCTATCGATTCGCATAGGCGTAATGGGCAATCTTAGCGGTGGGCTGCGTGTTCGTGAGGGAAGTCTGGAACAACCTTCTACGACGCTGCAACTTGCTCACACATATCCCGGTCGCAGATGGCAAGCTGATCGAGTGGTGGCCAGATGAGCGTCGTCGTGTACCCAAGCCGCAGCGGAAGGGCTTTGACTCCTTGGTGCTGCTCACGGTCTGGATGCTGTGGAAGGAGCGGAATTTCCGTGTCTTCCAGCGTGCGGCGGAGATAGTGCCAAGCGTCTGCCGCAAGATCGCCGATGAGATTGAGCTTTGGAAGCTCTCCGGCGCCGTCGGGCTGGGTACCTTGTGGAGTTAGAGCTGTAATGATGTAAGGCGCCGTCTCATGAGCCGTTTCGATAGCATGCTAGCCCTAGCCTGTTTTTTACCGTTGGTTCATGTAATCGCACCCGTGGGGTGCCGGACTAGCTGTAAATCTATTCGTTTTCATTCTGCTAATATAATCGACACACAAGCCTTTTGCCTGTTCGCAAAAAAAAAGTAATGGGCAATCTTAGTATCGTATCAAGGACTAGGAGTATTTTCATACGGAGTTTACAACGCCGTCATATTTGTATTTTTGTCCGCGTGGTTCGAATATATGTGGCACATTCATGCAACTTGGCCGTTCGAGTTCATGATGGATCTATTGGATGATTTTGTTACGTTGCATATTTTGTAAGTCTTTCATTATTAGGATATCTTATGTGTGTGAAGCCATCATTAGTTAGGGTAGTCAAGAGCTCATTCCAAAGAGATCTATGATTACAAGCTACTACAAAGTTAAGATTGAAACTAACACAATTCAGAATTCTAAGCTCTAGCAGACCCAACTCTCTTTGTTTGGCACGATCCTGCCATCGACATCACACTTAATCAGTCCAAAAAGACAAGGCATAAGAGGTCACATGCCAAGGGGTAATTCTGAGTCTTTTTACAATGGCATGCCTGAAATCCATCCAAATCGGATCCCTGATTTTTTTAGAAAAAGTCTGGAGACCTAGCTTAAGTTGAATGCTTTGCATAGGAATCAGATCACCGATTGAACTTTGTGTTCAAAAAGTTGAAATAATTACAGCTAGATATGTTCTTATCTTTTAAAATTGCAATTCCCTTGCAGACGAAAGATCTGAAAGACAAAAGCCGTATAGGCATAGGCAACTCTCACTAGTAAAAACATAGCCTTTGGTCCAGAGCACCATTGGGCTCTAGTCCCGGATGGGTTTTTGGACCGGGACCAGAGGGGAGGACTAGTCCCGGTTCAACGGCTAAGAGGCCGGCAGGCTCTAGTCCCGGTTCGTGAGGAACCTTTAGTCCCGGTTCGTGATACGAAACGGGACTAAAGGGTTGCGGCAGGCAGCCGCCGAGGTAGGGACCAGCCAGAGACCCTTTAGTCCCGGTCTGTAATACGAACCGGGACTAAAGGTTCTCACTATATCATCTTCTTCCTCCTGCCCGAGCTCGAGTTCATCACCATTTTTCTCATTTTCTCCTCTATCTCCTCCCTGAGCTCGAATTTATCCACATTTTTTTCCACGATTTGTCAAGATTAAGGACGCCCCATCTATTCAAGGGTTATAATAGGTTAGAAACTTCATCCTCCCGGAGCTCGAGTTCATCCCCATTGCTAGTTTTGCTCCTCATTTCATTGCTATTGCTAGCTAGGTGTTTGATGAAATGCCTAAGTTAGTTTAGCTCAAATTCTAGGTTAGTTGTGTAATTCCCATTGCTAGTTTATTTGGTTTTTATGCAATTTGAGCTCAAATTAAAGTATGATTTGTGGTTTTTAGTGCCGTCCCGTCCCTGTCGCTGTCCTCACCGCTGTGGATCGCCCGCGCCGCCCCGTCGCCGGCACCACCTTGGTGACACTCTTGTTCTTATTTTAAAAAACAAATTCTTATTTGTATGATTTACATAGTTACTTGTATAATTTTTTGTACTTCTATGACTGTTTGTTATATGTATAGTGCCATGGTTTTTATATCCGTCCCCGTCGGCCCTCGTGCGGTCGATGATTCGGATGTGGTATATTATCTTTTATAACTATTTGTTTAATTTTGTGTTTATAACAATTATGTCGACCAACACTTGACATATATATTATTATCTAGGAGATATAAGAACCGGAAATTCCAACAGACCCTCTTGTGGAGAAGTTAAATTTAGTTGAAAAAGAAAACGGTGATTTGAATGAAAAATTGATTTTTTTTGAAGAAGAGAAGATGAAATTGGAGTTGTATCTTGCCGGATGCTGTCGATGATCACAAGATCAAGATGGATGCAATGCGCTTGAAGATTAGAAAGATTAGAAAATATGCCATTAATAAAGAGGCTTGGTATCATTATACTGTTGGACCAATGGTTACCTTAGTTGCGATTTTGATCGCATTTATTGTTGCATTTTAAATGCATTAGATAGTTTGTATGTTAGTTTCAATGTATGTTTTATTAGAAATGTGTATTACATTTGGTCACTAATTTACTTTGGTTTTATTGTGATGAACTTGTATTAATTAATTTGGTCAATTCTCTATTCATGATGTTGTGTGTAATGATGTTTTCCCTTCTTATGCACAAGAGGTGCTCGATGTACCGGCAATGGATGTACGGTGAGCCAGTCTAATTTTGATATACTTATATAATGCAGATGAGCCATCCATGGATGTACGCTGACCGACGCTCTAACGAGTACATTCAAGGCGTGCGTTCTTTTCTCAATGTGGCTGAGGCAAACACGCGGAATGGTTTTATGTGTTGTCCATGCCGTGTCTGTCAGAATGAGAAGGATTAATCTTTCTCAAAAACTCTTCACATCCAACTGATTCAGTACGGTTTCATGTCCGGCTATAATTGTTGGACCAAGCACGGAGAAAGAGGGGTTATGATGGAAGACAACGAAGAAGAAGAGAACGATGACAACTATCCTATGTCCCCTGAATACGGTGGTAATACAAGAGGGGAAGCTGAAGATGAAGATGCACCAGATAAGCCTATGTTAGATGATGATCTTCGTCGGGTCATCATTGATGCACAGAGAGAAACAGAAAGTGCAAATGAGAAGTTGAAGTTGGAGCGCATGTTAGAGGATCACAAAAAAAAGTTGTACCCAATTTGCGAAGATGGAAACACAAAGCTCGGTACCACACTGGAATTGCTGCAATGGAAGGCAGAGACTAGTTTATCTGACAAGGGATTTTGAGAAGTTACTGAAAATAATGAAGACGAAACTTTCAAAGGATAATGAATTGCCTGACAGTATGTATGAAGCAAAGAAGGTTCTCTGTCCTCTAGGATTAGATATGCATAAGATACATGCATTCATTAATGACTGCATCCTCTACCGCGCTGAGGAGTACGAGAATAAGAATGAATGCCCGGTATGCGGTGCATTGCGGTATAAGATCAGACGAGATGGCCCTGGTGATGTTGAGGGCCAGCCCCCCATGAAGAGGGTTCCTGCCAAGTTGATGTGGTATGCTACTATAATACCACGGTTGAAACGTTTGTTCAGAAACAAAGAGCATGCCAAGTTGTTGCGATGACACAGAGAAGACCGCAAGAAAGACGAGATGTTGAGACACCCCGCTGATGGGTCGCAGTGGAGAAAAATCGATAGAGAGTACAAGGACTTTGTAGATGACGCAAGGAACTTAAGGGTTGGTCTAAGTACAGATGGCATGAATCCTTTTGGGGAGCAGAGTTGCAGTCATAGCACCTGGTCTGTAACTCTATGTATCTATAACCTTCCTCCTTGGTTGTGCATGAAGCAGAAGTTCATTATGATGCCAGTGCTGATACAAGGCCTGAAGCAACCCGGCAACGACATTGATGTGTAACTAAGGCCACTAGTTGAACAACTTTTATAGTTGTGAGCGAAAAAGGTGTACGTGTGTGGGATGAGCACAAACAGGAGCTATTTGACCTACGAGCGCTGCTGTTTGTAACCATCAATGATTGTCCTGCTCTTAGTAACCTTTCAGGACAGACAAACAAGGGATACAATGCATGCACGCACTGTTTAGATGAGACTGATAGTACATATTTGGAGAAATGTAAGAAGGTTGTGTACCTGGGGCATCGTCGATTTCTTCCGCCCAGGCATCTCGCAAGAAGGAGAGGCAAGCATTTCAAAGGTGAGGCAGATCACGGGAAGAAGCCTATCGGCCGTACTGGTAATGATGTATTTGCTATGGTGAAGGATTTGGATCAAATAGTAACCTTTGGAAAGGGTCCTGGCAGTCAATCTGTTCCGAATGACGCTAACGGACACGCGCCCATGTGGAAGAAGAAATCAATATTTTGGGAGCTACCCTATTGGAAAGTCCTAGAGGTCCGCTCTGCAATCGACGTGATGCACGCGACGAAGAATCTTTGCGTGAACCTGCTAGGCTTCTTGGGCGTGTATGGGTAAACAAAATATATGCCGGAAGCATGACAAGACCAGCAACGTATGAAAAACCCAGATGACCTGCATCCAATGAAGACGGATAAATGACGTCTAAGTCTTGCTAGCTACGCTCTTACCAAAGAAGAGAAGGAAATATTTTTTGAAGTACTGAGCAGTATGAAGGTCCCGTCTAGCTTCTCGTCGAATATAAAGGGAATAATAAATACGGCCGAGAAAAAAATTCCAGAACCTAAAGTCTCATGACTGCCACGTGCTTATGACTCAATTGCTTCCGGTTGCATTGTGGGGGATTCTACCCGAAAATGTTCGACTACCTATTGTGAAGCTATGTGCATTGCTCAGTGCAATTTCTCAGAAGGTAATCGATCCACAAATTCTACCAAGGTTACAGAAGGATGTGGTTCAATGTCTCATTAGTTTTTAGTTGATGTTCTCACCATCCTTCTTCAATATTATGACGCATCTCCTAGTACACCTAGTCGAAGAGATTACCATTCTGGGTCCTGTATTTCTACACAATATGTTCCCCTTTGAGAGGTTCACGGGAGTGTTGGGGATATGCAGAACATGTATCTTCACGGAGGTGACTAAAAGCCAGCATACCAGGGTGGCCCATAATGGTGGTAAGCCGAATCCGGCTTACCGGGCGACCCAGTATGATGAAGCACAGGAGGCTCATCCGACTAAGGGAAGGTTCTAGAAGGCGGCCTGCATTGTAGTCGACTTATCTCCCAAGACAAGGCCCAAGGCGGATTCGAGTAGAACTCTGTAACTTAGTCGGTTAGGTTTCCTCCTGCAAGACCTAGGTCCGGACGCCTTTATAAGCCGGCCTAAGGGACGCCTCAGGAACGCTCTAACTTTCATTGTAATTTACACATATCGCTTTATAGTGAATTATAGCAGCACGTAGGGTTTCACCACCGTTGCGAGATCCGAAGCTGGGTAAACTCGTGCTCATCCCGTCATCAGAATCGCCTACATCTCCTACACCCACCTCCCTACCTAGCCGAATGGCACCCCTGTCTAGGATAGATTCGACAATACCACGATAGGGAGTCTAGAAGAAATATGTTCATAACCGTGCTAGGCCAGAAGGAAGCATCTCCAAAGGCTATGGAACAGAGGAGGTCATTGAGTTTTGTGTTGACTTTATTCCCGACATTAAGTCGGTTGGTCTTCCTGAATCGCGGCATGATGACCCACAAGTGTAGGGGATCTATCGTAGTATTTTTGATAAATAAGAGTGTCGAACCCAACAAGGAGTAGAAGGTGTTGGCTTGTAGATTCGCGCAAGGTTTCACTGCAAACACTACCAGAAGGATTTTTATGGGTTTTTATAGTAACAAATAAATAAAGTGCGAGTGAATAAAAGAGAGCAATAATTATTGCAGCAAGTGGCCCAATCTTTTATAGCACAAAGGACAAGCCGGCGATTCTACTTATAATGGCTAAACGCTCCTGAGAACACATGGGAGTTATGTCAAATAACTTTCGCTTCAAACTGCTGCTTAATGTTTAATGTTTTGCTAAGTGTTGTGTGGGTGAACCTATGCTAATGAACCGCCCTTACTTGGACTTGAACACACTTGTGATTACACTTCCCTACAAGCATCCGCAAATGCAAGGAAGTATTTAAGAATTATCAAACCATAGCCTTAAACTCTGAGATCCTACACTCCCTCATGTACTAGTTTACCAGCGGGGGTTTAGGTTTATGTCAGTCCCACAACCACCTCACAAGCAAACTAAATACACAATGCATTCCCCTAGGCCCATAAAGGTGAAGTGTCATGTAGTCGACGTTCACACAACACCACTAGAAGAATAGCACCACAACTTAAATATCAAACCATTAAATATTACTCAGCATAATTCCACTACTTGCAACGAGACTTCCCCATGTCCTCAGGAACTAAACGAACTACTCACAAGACATCATATGGATCATAATCAGTGGTGATGAATGAATGATTAACAATCTGGTCATAAAAGTATTTCACCGATAAAACTCAATAGCATCAACTACACAAGGCAATCAACACCGGAAAAGTGATCCCAATGAACTACAACAATTATAACCCTAGATGCAACAGCAGAACGGAGTGGAGCTGTGGATATGATGGTGCTGTCGGTGAGGATGATGTTGATGATGATCCCGATGAAGCCCGTGACAATGACGATGGCGATGATCTCCCCTCTCCAGGAAGGAATTTCCCCGGCAGATTTCTCCCTGCCGGAGAGCTTTTTCTCTCTCTGTGGTTTCCGTCCCCGAGGTGGCGGTGGAATATTTCTTCGAAGCGTCCCCCTCGATTTTTAGGTCAAAGAATATTTATTCAAACTCAGAAGGATCCATAATGAAGTAGAGCAACAGGTAAAAATAAAAACAACACTTGTAGTAAAAGTGTTCCTTACCAATTCTACTTACCAATAACGCTTTGCTCCCCGGCAACGGCACCAGAAAATAGTCTTGATGACCCACAAGTATAGGGGATCTATCGTAATACTTTCGATAAATAAGAGTGTCGAACCCAACGAGGAGCAGAAGGTATTGGCTTGTAGATACGTGCAAGGTTTCACTGCAAACACTAACAGAAGGATTTTTATGGGTTTTTATAGTAACGAATAAATAAAGTGCAAGTAAATAAAAGAGAGCAATAATTATCGCAGCAAGTGGCCCAATCCTTTTTAGCTCAAAGGACAAGCCGGTGATTCTACTTATGATGGCTAAACGCTCCTGAGGACACATGGGAGTTATGTCAAGTCACTTTTGCTTCATACTGCTGCTTAATGTTTAATGTTTTGCTAAGTGTTGTGTGGGTGAACCTATGCTAATGAACCACCCTTATTTGGACTAGAACACACTTGTGATTATTCTTTCCTACAAGCATCCGCAAATGCAAGGAAGTATTTAAGAATTAACTAACCACAACCTTAAACTCTAAGATCCTACGCTCCCTCATGCACTAGTTTACCGGCGGGGGTTTAGGTTTCTGTCATTCCTGCAACCACCTCACAAGCAAACTAAATACACAATGCATTCCCCTAGGCCCATAAAGGTGAAGTGTCGTGTAGTCGACGTTCACACAACACCACTAGAAGAATAGCACCACAACTTAAATATCAAACCATTAAATACTACTCAGCATAATCCGCTACTTGCAACGAGACTTCCCCATGTCCTCAAGAACTAAATGAACTACTCACAATACATCATATGGATCATAATCAGAGGTGATGAATGAGTGATGAACAATCTGGTCATAAAAGTATTTCACCGATAAAACTCAATAGCATCAACTACGCAAGGCAATCAATACCGGAAAAGTGATCCCAATGAACTATAACAAGTATAACTCTAGATGCAACAGCGGAACGGAGTGGAGCTATGGATGTGATGGTGCGGTCGGTGAGGATGATGTTGATGATGATCCCGATGAAGCCCGTGACGATGACGATGGCGACGATCTCCCCTCTCCGGGAAGGAATTTCCCCGGCAGTTTTCTCCCTGCCGGAGAGCTTTTTCTCTCTCTGGTTTCCGAGAATTTTTGGCGATATAGAGGTACAGTATCTTGACGGCGCCTTTTCCAGCTAATTCCGGGCTCCGGCAGTAAAATCACCAACAATCATCAAACATGCAAAATAAGGTAAAATAACATAAGTATTGCATTCTAATATGAAATATATCCATGAATAACAGCAAATTATGATATAAAATAGTGATGCAAAATGGACGTATCAACTCCCCCAAGCTTAGACCTCGCTTGTCCCCAAACGAATACTGAGCTCAGTAAACATGACCACAGGTTTATGGAGAGAAGTGTCGATAATAAAGAATACGGATAAGAAGCATCAGTATTTACTAAACAAGCACACACTCATTCTAAACAACAACCTTTTCTCATATCAAACTTAAAGAACAAGTGACGATTCAATCACATATAGAGGTGCACAGAGAAAAACATAATTGAGTGATGGCAAACTATGTTCTTGGTCAGAGAACATCTAACATATCAAACTTATGTTTCAAGGAGAATCTATATAAGAGCTATTATCAGCAGATATCACAAGCTTCAATCATCAAAGACTCTATGCATCATTGGAAATTTCCAAGAGTTATATTCTTGCAATAAAAGTACAAAATACCGTACAAAGAAGATGATTGTTCAGCAAAGCTCAACTTTCAACTTGTTTACCAAAATGGCATTGTTAACTGCAATAAAACATGATCAAACATATTGCTGCAATATAATTGATTGTATCTCAACTCAACACCATTTGCTTTGCTAATAAAGAATAGAAGGAACAGGTTAACTGACTCAACATAAAGGTAAAAGAACAGCCCTTCGCAGAGGGAAGCAGGGATTAATCATGCGCTAGAGCTTTTTTAATAGAAATAAAACAGTTTTGAGATATGCATGCGTTCGTCAACGACTTCATAGTAAAGTAACTAGCTAGTCCCACATAACAAGTAAGGCTTTTAGACTTGTGAGAGCGGCTGGGTTTAGAGGAACGAGTACATTCCTCTTTCTCCTTTGTTTCACCACTAACCAATGTTTTAACCGATTTCTCAGGCTTCATTGTGCGGAGGAGAATGGTGAGTTATATTTATATTTTGCTTAAGCCGCTCTCGGGTTGATTCAGGTGAGGATGTAAACCATCAACACCGGGTGAAAAAGGGGGAAAATGACCTTGCTTGTCACAAGTTATAACTAACTTCCTACTGCTTCCTCATGAGCTTAAAAATAGGGGCACAAAAAGGAGAATTTTGAAAGTTTTAAAGATAGCACATGACAAATTTACTTGGAGTGACAGAGAAATACCACATATAGGTAGGTATGGTGGACACAGATGGCAAAAGTGTTTGGCTCAAGTATTTGGATGCACGAGAAGTATTTCCTCTCAATGCAAGGTTTAGGATAGCAAAGCTTATAGCAAACATAAGTGTTGAGAGATATAAACAATATATATTACCAACGATAAGATTGATCATACCTTAAGGAGCCATCTTCCTTGTCAGCATAAAGTTCTTATTTAAGAATATAAAGCTTGGAAACCGACAAATCTGCAAGATACCAATGATAATATATTTGCAAGTAAAACTTTCTTCTTTACTTAAGCATCCATGAATTGTTGCTACTGACCAATGCTATGCTTGCCAACACCCAATAAGATTTTCAAAGATGCACCCAATGTGAGACCACCACTAGTAGAAAAAAGCTTACCTGTGGCGCACCTGTATGGCCTACCCGTGGTGCATCATGGTGCGCCACGGCTACCGCGTCACTGGTAATATTTACCTGTGGCGCACCTGGCTGATGCGCCACGGGTATATATATTACCTGTGGCGCACCTGGCTGATGCGCCACTGGTATAGATTTTTCGGTTTAAAAAAAATACGCCGCTTCCGGCCAACCGGAGCATGCGACGGACGGCAGGGCTGCATGAGGGTGGGGCGCTCGGGGCACGTCGTGGAGGCGTGGGAGGAGGAGCTCGTGGGCGGGAGGAGAAGCTCGTGGGCGGGAGGAGGATCTCGTGGGAGGGAGATGGAGCTCGTCGATGGGAGGAGGAGCTCGTCGGCGGGAGGTGGAGCACGTGGCGGAGGAGCTTGCGGCGGCGGGGCTCACGGCGGTGGGAGGAGAACGTCGTGGCAGAGGAGCTCATGGTGGCGGGGTCGAGTACGAGGTGGCGGTGGAGAGCACGTCGCCGGAGCTTGGGAAGCAGGTGGAGCACGTCGCCGGAGCACGCTGTGGCGACCTCGGGTTCGAGTTTGGGAAGAAAGGAGGAGGAGAGATAGAGGAGAGGGTAATGGAGGAGAGGTAGAGGTAGAGGAGTGGTAGAGGCAGATCCGATGCGCCCCCTCTCGACCAATCAGGGAGCAGAACGGACTAGCACACGGATTGTGTGCTAGTTTAGGTTCGTTCGTAGCCGTTCGATCCGACGTCTAGATGTGGTTTTACTCGTGGCGCATCTAATAGTGGTGCGCCACGAGTATTTAACTACTAGTGGTGCACCACCACTTCCATGCGCCACGGGTAAGATTTTATTTATTTTTTGCCCAAAAATCTTAAACAACAAAAAATAAGTGTTCCCTTTTGAATTTGGGGAATCTGACGGCCGAAACAGCTCAAAAGGCCGTAGGCTATGTGATTTGGATGTAACTTTTCCTCTAGTTTTTTTAAAGATATTAAACTTGAAAATCTGAGTTCAGATGCAAAAGTTCTCACCATTTTACTATTCCATAAAGTTTTTTTTTGCAAAATAAGTCGAAATTTATGTTGTTAATTTCCCTACCAAGTAGGGAACGTAACAACTAAATCTCAAAAGATTTTATTTTTTGAATTTTTTATCATTTTCTTTCATCTTTTGGAAAACTAAAAAGGCGATCCGGCGGGGGGTGGGGGTGGGGGTGTGTGCATGGAGACAAAGTGCAGAAAATTACCAGTGATGCACCATGTCCCTGTGCGCCACTGCTAGCCACTTACCAGTGGCGCACAATGTCCCGGTGCGCCACTGGTAGCATCTTACCGGTGGCGCATGTAGAAGGGGTGCGCCACTGGTAATGAGGGGGCACCCCGCCACTGGTAATGAGGGGGCACCCAGACAGCCCGGGCACCACATATCCGTGGCGCATGCGTTTCAGGGTGCGCCACTGGTATTTGTCTACCCGTGACGCCGTGGCGGCGCCAGGATCTGAAGGATGGGTATTCCCAAAAAAAAAATTGCTCTATAAATGTAGTATATGTACCAAACAACACTACTGCCAGCAATCTCCTTTTTATTCATCTACGTTACAAGAAATCAAGTAAAACAGAAAATTAAATCTCACATGAAGCAAATCAATTAATCAAGCAATCCACGAAATTGGAGGCGAGGCGGCCGTACCTTCTTCGCTGGAATCGCTGCTCAGGGACGCGCGGGCGCGGGCGGGGGTAGGGGCGCGGGAAGGCGGGGGGCGGCCGGCAGGGCGCCGCCGCCGGCCGTCGCCTGCTCCGGGCTGCCTAGGGTTGAGTGACGGGGCGGGGCGCCGCTGCCGCGGGCGCGGGGTGGAATCTGGAATGGGGGCGGGTCGGCAGAGGCCATCGGCGGCGCGGGTGCTGCTGCTCTGTCCCTGCTCGGCTGCTGCTACTAGGGTTGAGTCGAATTCCATTAGCGATTTGGCGGCGCGGGCGCTGCGTCCAGGAAAGGAGGAGCCGTGAGCGTGCGTGCGAGCGGAAAAAGGTCGAGCGTGTCTGCGTGCAGTTGGGCACTGAGTTGCCAGTTGGGTCTGGATTGTGGCTTCGTGGGCTGGGCCGATGTATACGTATATATATAAAAGAAAAAATGTGCTCAAAACATGGGTATTCCAGGGAATACAGGAGCATACCCCTGGTGCCGCCACTGTCGTGATGCACCATATCTGGTGCTCCACGACTATAATACCAGTGACAGACCACCTTCCGGTGCGCCACTGGTAGTCACCCACCTATAAGCCTTTTCCTACTAGTGCACCACTTTTCCAAAGAGATCTAGAGATTACTTGCAAGCTAGAATAAAGCGGTGCGAGAAAGTAAAAGCTAGACTTATCATTAATATTCCATAACGACAACCATACCAATGGATACAAAGCTAATACATGAAAGGAGGACGACCACAATGCACACACTATTTCATATGATAACTTCTCTACTCAGGACATGACCCACGACTAAATGATAAAAATAAAAATAAAAGGTAAAGGTGATGATGATACCGAGGCACTCTCCCAAGCTTGAAACAAGCTAAGGGAGTGCCATTACTCATGGCGTCCAAATTATTTTTTCGGTGGTGACGGAGATCTCTCCACAAGCTTCTCAATTGTTTCCTTAAGCTCATCCACCTTATAACCAAAATTACGAATCATCTCGGTATTACTCTCAATGCGGCTCATGATGCGGTCCAGAGGAGAGTCCCAATCCTTGGAACCATCCCCCCACCTTCCTTCGACTTCCGGACCAAGACTTCATGTTACTACATTGTCAAAACGGTCCAAATCCCAAAAGGTAGGCAATTTTGACTTTGGTGTATTATGGAGTTGATGGCTATGAAGAAGGTTGTGAAAGGGGTTTTCAAAACATGGAGAAGAATTCTTTTCAGCTAAGCTTCCACCGGGAACCTTACCACCCTTCCTCATCCTTGCACCAATTTTGAAACGGTTTGCCTTCACCTTAATACTTGCGATTGTGGCGTGAGGATATGAGCGAGGTCGTCTTCTATCTCCTCTTCTTGATCTTCAAAAGACTCCAAAGACTCCTCCTCTCCATGCTTGACGTCCCCGTGGTCCCCGTTCAGCTCCTTAGCTTCCTCCTTGTCTTCCTTGTGAGAGGACATCTTGATCTAGGGCTTGGAAATCTGGCTGAAACAACTCGAAAACAAAAGGCGCCGAAAACACGAGATACGGTCCTCGAGAGATCCGGGTGAATATATAGCAAAAATTTCTTAAACAAAAGGAAAGCGAAAAGACAAAGCGGAGTCGGAGGCGGTGCCCTGGGGTTCCAGGTGGGACCCAGGCGCGGCCCAAGGCTGGGCCGCAGCCAGGGGTCACTTGGACACCGACTCCGTCTCTTTTTCGTCCTGCAATTTATTATATTTCCTAAAAACCACAAATATAAAATTTCTGAAATTTTTCGAAGAGGTTTACTTACAGAAACTGACACCTACTCCAATTCTGACTCTGATCCCTTCTGGTATTCGCTTTTGATGAAGTCTTCTGGAGTCACAACTTGTATTATATCGACATCTTTTTCAAGTGGATCACCAGAAATATAATGCTTGAGCCTCTGGCCATTAACCACTTGTGGTTTATCTCCGTCCAACGAATTAATTTTGATGGCACCGGAGCGATAAACTTCTTCGACAATAAAGGGGCCTTCCCATTTTGATAAGAGCTTTCCTGCAAAAAATCTGAGACGAGACCTATACAATAGAACTTTGTCTCCTACATTAAATTCTCTTTTCAAAATCCTTTTATCATGCCACTTCTTAACTTTTTCTTTAAACAATTTGGCATTTTCATAAACTTCACTTCTCCACTCATCCAAAGAACTCAAATAAACAATCTTTTTCACCGGGAAGCTTAAAATCATCATTAAGCTCCTTGGTTGCCCAATAAGCTTTTGTTCTAATTCTAGTGGTAAATGACAAGCTTTTCCATAAACCATTTTATAAGGAGACATACCCATGGGATTTTTATAAGCAGTTCCATAAGCCCATAAAGCATCATTAAGTTTCTTAGACCAATTCTTTCTAGATTTTTTAACGATCTTTTGCAAGATTAACTTAATCTCCCTATTAGTTAATTCCACTTGTCCACTAGTTTGAGGATGATAGGGTGAAGACACTCTATGATTAACATCATATTTAGCAAGAGTTTTTCTAAAAGCACCATGAATAAAGTGAGAACCTCCATCAGTCATTAAATATCTAGGTACACCAAACCTAGGAAAAATGACATCCTTAAGCATTTTCAAAGAAGTTTTATGATCAACACTTGGAGTAGGGATTGCTTCTACCCATTTAGTGACATAATCAACATCAACAAGTATATGAGTATTACCATGCGAACTGGGGAAGGGACCCATAAAGTCAAATCCCCAACAATCAAAAGGTTCAATAACAAGAGAATAATTCATAGGCATTTCATTACGTCTACTAATGTTACCAACTCTTTGGCATTCATCACAAGACAAAATAAAATTTTTAGCATCTTTAAATAGAGTAGGCCAATAAAAACCTGATTGTAGCACTTTGTGTGCAGTTCTGTCTCCAGCATGATGTCCACCATAAGGACTGCTGTGGCATTTCCTTAAAATTTCTTCTTGCTCATACTCCGGAACACATCGCCGAATAATTCCATCAAATCTTTCTTTATATAAATGTGGGTCATCCTAAAAGTAATGCCTCAAATCATAAAATAATTTCTTCCTCTGTTGATACGTGAAACTTGGAGGCAAAAATTTGGAAACAATAAAGTTAGCATAATCTGCATACCAAGGATTTTCACGAGTGTTTACCTTTATGGCTGCCAACTATTCATCTGGAAAATTATCATTAACAGGAATAGGATCATCAAGAATGTTTTCCATTCTAGACAAGTTATCGGCAACTGGGTTATCACCTCTCTTCCTATCAACTATATGCAAATCGAATTCTTGCAACAAAAGAACCCATCTAATAAGCCGTGGCTTAGCATCTTTCTTCTCCATGAGATATTTAATAGCAGCATGATCAATATGAATAGTTACCTTAGAGTCAACAATATAAGGTCTAAACTTATCACAAGCAAAAACAACAGCTAAAAATTCTTTTTCAGTAGTTGCATAATTCTTTTGAGCACTATCAAGAGTTTTGCTAGCATAATGAATAATATTCAGTTTTTTATCAATGCGCTATCCTAAAATAGCACCTACAACAAAATCACTAGCATCACACATTATCTCAAAAGGAAATTTCCAATCTGGAGGTTGAACAACTGGATCAGTTGGTAAAGCCTTCTTAAGAATTTCAAAAGCTTCTTTACAATCATCATAAAAAATGAAAGGAGCATCTTTTTCAAAAGATTAGTGAGAGATTTAGAGGTTTTAGAAAAATCCTTTATAAACCTCCTATACAAACCAGCATGACCAAGAAAACTGCGTATACCTTTAACATCTCTTGGGCAAGGCATCTTCTCAATAGCTTCAATTTTAGCTCTATCTACTTCAGTGCCTCTTTCTGAAATTTTGTGTCCAAGAACTATATCTTCATTAACCATAAAATGGCATTTTTCCCAATTCAAAACAAGGTTTGTTTCTTCACATCTCTACAAAAATTTATCAAGATTGTGTAGGCAATTATCAAAAGAAGTCCCATAGACAGAGAAATCATCCATGAATACTTCCACAATTTTCTCACAAAAACCATGAAAAATAGCAGACATGCATCTTTGAAAAGTAGCAGGAGCATTACATAAACCAAAAGGCATACGTCTATAAGCATAAGTTCCGTAAGGACAAGTAAAAGTTGTTTTCTCCTGGTCCTGGTGTCTAACAGCTATTTGAGAAAAACCAGAATAACCATCAAGAAAAAAAATGAGTGTTCCTAGAAAGCCTCTCTAACATTTGATCAATAAAAGGCAAAGGATAATGATCTTTCTTTGTAGCCTTATTTAATTTTCAGAAATCAATGCACATTCTATACCCGACTACAACTCTTTGAGGAATAAGTTCATCATTATCATTTGCAACCACAGTGATACCTCCTTTCATAGGAACACAATGCACATGGCTAATCCATGTACTATCAGCAATAGGGTAAATTATACATGCTTCGAGGAGTTTGAGAACCTCGTTTCTTACCACTTCCTTCATTTTCGGATTTAATCTCCGTTGATGATCAACAACAGGTTTTGCATCAGGCTTGAGATTAATTACATGCTGACATACAGTAGGAGAAATCTCTTTAAGATCATTGATGGTGGATATTGATAAGTTGGGTGGTGCCCCAAGCGAAGGCGGAATTGTAGCTAGTAGCAGTTTTCCCTCGTTTAACGAACCGAGGTTTATCGAACCAGTAGGACTTTGAAATCAACAACAAGGTGAATGTTGAAGATCTCTGGCGCTTAACCTTCAACAGACATGGACCTGCACACACTCAACCAAAATACTTTGCCCCCAACGGCAGAAAGGTTGTCAATCTTTCCGGTCTCGCAGAAAACAAAGCGGTTAATTGTATGATGAAATAGATAAAATATGAAAAGTGACTAGAGGAATAATGATAAATAAAAGCAAGTAAATAAGGTTGAAAACAATGTAAAAAGATGGACCGAGGGCCATGGGTTCACTAGTGGAGTGTCTCAAGTAAATAAAATATGCATGTGATGGGTGAACGAATTACAGCTAGGGAATTGACAAGATCATGACACAAACCCAATTTAGCTATGACAAAAGGACATGATAATATTTATGGAGGCATCACGCCAAGGAACAAAGACCGTTGAGTCCAACTGCGTCTTTTTCTAAAAAGTCCACCGTGGGATCGCTATCCAGCCTGTCACCCAACGGTATTAAGTTGCAAGCAACAGACAATTGCATTAAGTAAAGTGCATGAAGTAAGCAATACTAATATCAAAATAGACATTAACACCGTTGTTTTACCCTTAGTAGCAACAACACACCCTCGCCCTTAGACGTTTCTGTCACTCGCGCCCAGGAACAAAAGGGGGGCATGAACCCACTATCTAGCATAAATACCCTCTCTTGGAGATACACACAATCACTTGGCCAAAGTAACTACGCACATCAGAGAGCATGCAAGAACATAAATTACTCATATAAGAATCATGCACAATCTGAACATAACTTCATAGTCCATCGGATCCCAGCAAACACATCACATAGCATTAATATAATCGATCTTGATCATGTTAGGCAGCGCACAAGATCTGTCGTATAACTTCATAGTCCATCGGTCCACGTGTGTATTCCGTCGCAAAAAAAATCTCCGTAAATTTTGAGGGCAATCCGACGATATTTCCTGTTGTGACTTTTCTGAAATACAAAAACAGCAAAAACAGGAAACTGGCACTTGACATCTTGTCAATAGGTTAGTCCGACAAAATGCATAAAAATGATATAAATGACAGTAAAAACATGTGACAATATCACAAAACTAGCATGGATCACTCAAAAATTATAGATACGTTTGAGACATATCAGCATCCCCAAGCTTAACTCCTACTCGTCCTCGAGTAGGTGAGTGATAACAAATAATTTTTGATGAGACATGCAACCAACACATTCTTGATCAAGTGAAGCGGACCTGCACTTAAAAATAGGCAAGATCCCTGTGTATAGTGCAAACCTCTGGATCGATTCATTTGCACACACAGTTTACGATGAAATATCACAACATTGTATCAATTTATTACAACTTTGCATAGCTCGAAACTAGCACGAAACGGAAATAACAGCGGAAGACTAAATATTATTGCATGGAGTCCCAAACTTCATGTAGCCACAGGCGAAAACATGTTGGTTGCAGACTCGAAACCCTTAACGAAACCTCACTCATCGTCAGAACAACCTGATAAAAAGATATCAACAAGGTGGGTCAGAACCATAAAATGGAACTGGCAAGTGACACTTTGTGGACTCATAGAGGAAAACTCTGAAAACCTATATGCATATTTGGCTTGTGGAGTTTGAAGGCTGTTTGCATAAAGCCAAATTTTCCCTAACTTTTTGTAAAACATCGTTTCATCTATACGAGACTTTCATGGCATGAAAACCACCGTCTCATCTACCCTTGTTCACCCATCAAATTTTAACTTAGAGAAATTAGAATGTTGGGATCCTCCGTTGACATCCTTGATCAGCTGCTCAAAGTTGTCCGTAACCGGGGACACGGCTAAGTACTTAGTTTGACACTCTGCAGAGGTTGTGCACTTTCACCATTAGACTTAACCAACCCAAACTATCCCTCACACTCCATTGGTGTTTCGGGGAAAAGAAGAAGGTTAAGACGAGATCTTTCAGAAGCATTTTCCCACCCCATGCTGGCCTGACGCGCTCCACCTACAAACCTCTACCACCACCTGTCAAGCCGGGATGAGTCCACGCAACTTAGTTGATCAAGACAGAGCCCATATGACTAATGGCTGCACTGGAAGCAATCTTCACTTGGAGTAACTTCAAATCCCTTTGATCCTGGGTAGCTTTCCGCAAGTGTGATTCATCCTCCTAAGTCAGGGGACCACGTATGATCCTTCCTCCCAAAATAGGGAATCACCCTCTTCTACAATTCATCCTCCCGTATATGGGGGATTGCTTTATTCCAACCACCCACCCAGGTAGTTTATTAACTCAGTAGAATTTTCATTAGCTTTTGATACAAAACACATAGCATAGCATTTACCTATTCTACTAAGTTATCATATAGGTACTAGACACTTATGAATATTCTAGGGTAATACTAAACAGGTCTAGCATAGCAATACTAATAAGCCTATCATGCAAATTTTCTAAGTAAAAGCTACAACAATGCATATATCAAAATAATAGGACGAAAAGTATGCAAGTGTGCCACTTGCCTTGGCAACAGGAGTGGCAGGAGTAGCAACCACCAAAGTCTTCGTGACTCTCCGAATAAACTAATAAAATAAACAAGCCACACATAAACAAACAGAACAATAATAATCATACAAAAAATAACAATACAACAAAAATATGCTATGCATGAAATGCAATTAAAATCATAAGAAAAACATTAAACTAAGTTTTCTGGTTTGTAAAAATATGCATGAAGTCAAAATGCAATTAAAACAATTCTTAATATAAAGACAACATAAAACAATTCCCAAAAAGGGAATAAACACTAAATAAATACTAATGCTAAAATAAATAACTATAAAAATATGGAATTGGTCTCTCTGGACAGAGGGCTTCAAAACTAAACTAACCCAATTGGATTTACCCAAAAAGCTATTTTAAACTAAAGTTATGACAAATTTACTCAAATTTCACATTTGAAATTCAAATAAATTTAAACTTGTCAAAACAGAAAACTAAAACTCCAGAAATATTCTACTGGTTCTAAGGATTTCAAATATATAAAAATATTTGAATTTGGCCAAACCAATAAAAAGATATGATAGATCGAAGTTGCAGGGACTTTTCTGCAAAACAGACAAAGATAAACTAATTCGGAAAAACACAGAAAATCCTCTGCTGACTGGGCGCTGACTGGCTGCTGACGATGCGCTGACTAGATGCTGACTGGACGCTGATGTGGCCTCCTCTGATTCGTCGGTACCGTTTCGGAGAAGGAAATAAAACACGGCCGTCAGATCTAGATCTGACGGCTCAGATCTAAAGTACCAAGGAAAACGGCGCCACCGGCCGGAACCCTAACCCTAACGGCGGCGAATGGCGGCGACGGCTATGGCATGCAGTGTTCCGGTGAAAACAGAGGGAGGGGGAGGGGGCTTTTGTTACCATGGTCTGCAGGACGTCAGGGCGAGCTCGGTGGCGAGAGGGGCGTCGTCGATGTGCACGGGTACGGCCGGAATTCCTCACCGGAGTTGCTCCCGCGGACGGTGGCTTCGGGTCGTGGACGGACGTGTCGTCCTGAGGGCCAAACAAGTACCAAAACTTGTCAAAAAGTTGCGCACGGTGAAAAAAATGAGAAAGGGAGTAGATAGGGGGCTCGGGGTGTCCTGGACTCGCCGGAAATGGAGCTTCTCGCCGGCGGCCGTGGCGGATTTGCGAGGAAGAAATCGGGTAGCTTGGTGGCTCCCGTGCTCTGTGGTTTGGGGAAAAGGAGAGAGGGCGGCGTGGTGTTTAAGTAGGAGCAGGAGGGAGCAAGAATCGCTGCTTTAAACGCCCGTATTGAAGAACGCGATCGCCGGTGTCTCCTGCCATGGACGCGCGCGTGATTGACGCGAGGTGGAAGGAGCTGACAGGTGGGTCCCACCTATCAGTGGAAGGAAAGAAAAGAAAAACGGGGAGGGGAGCGGGCTGCTGCTGGGCTGGCACGCGCGGGGAGGATGCTGGGCCTCTCCTGGGCTGGCTCGGGCCGGCGTGACCGTGGTGGCCCTTTTACTAATTTTTTTAAACCTTCTCTTTTTCTTAAAACAGAATTCAACCTAACTTTTGACATACAATTTCAAATTGGTTTAAACCAATTTGAATAATTTTGTAAAATCAAAATAATCCTTTTAAATACTTTGGAACCTTTTCCAAAATATTTTATTTTAAATAAAAATCTATTAATGGAATATTTGCATAATTGACACCTTTATGTCAAAATAACAAATAGGCTTTTATAAAATCTTTTTAACTCAAATAAAATCCGGGAAAATAATATGAGTGGTATCATGTGGTATAACCATGATAAACTCATTTTTGTTATTTTTACTCAAAATAAATTACCAAAATACCATTGGGCATTTAAATGGTAATTGTTATTTCATAATATAAGAAAATAAATTTTTATTCTTTTGGAACTTCATAAAACCAAGAGCACAAATGCAATGAAAACATGAATGCCATGCTTGTTTTGAAATTTTCAAAACACAAAAATGTATTTTTCCAAAGAGTTTTTGATTTTTCTGATTTTTCAAAAGTTTGAAAAATCTGGGATGTTACATCAAGATAGTAATGCAAATCAAAGATGTGAATGAAGAGATACAAAACAATTGTGTATAATTGATAGCAAGAAAGCAATTAATAAACAAGTTGAATCATCCAAGCAAAACCTTTCATAAATAGTATGTCAAAGACATGAAAACAATGTGATCAACATATTTGAATAATTCACAAGGATAATAATTCCATGACAAAAGTGTTTGAGAATCAACACAAAGGAAGATGTAAGCATTAGCAAAGAGCTTCAACTTCCAACAGCTTATCTTATAGATAAAGTCAATATAAAGATTCATGTTTAATCTCGATAATGTAATATGCTCAACGTTACCCAGGGTCAATGCTAGATGTTTGCTTTTGTGGAGATAGAAGGAAAAAGGGAAAACTGACTCAACATTAAAGTAAAAGAAAGGCCCTTCACAGAGGGAAGTAGGGATTAGTCATGTGCTAGAGCTGTTTTGGTTTTAAAACAGAAGTAAAATAATTTTGAGGCTTGCATGCTTTCGTCAACGACTTCACAACAGAGAAACTATCTAGTCCCTCATGACAAGCAAGGTTTTTTAGACTTGTGAGAGCAGCTGGTTCTTTGAAGAGCGAGTACGCTCCTCTTTCTTCTTGGTTTCACCACTGTCCAATGTTTGGGCTGATTTCTCGGATTTGCATTGCGCGGAGGAGAATTGGAGAGTTATATTTATATTTTGCTTAAGCTGCTCTCGGGTTGATTCAAGTGAAGACGTAATCCATCAACACCGGGTGAAAAGGGGGGAAATGACCTCGCTTGTCACAAGTTATATCTAGCCCTCTACTGCTCCCTCATGAGCTTCAAAACAGAGGCACAAAGAAGAAGTCTTTTGAATTTTTAAAGGTAGCACATGACAAATTTACTTGGAATGGTAGTAAATACCATGCATAGGTAGATATGGTGGACTCAGCTGGCAAGAAAGTTTGGCTTTGGTGATTGGATGCACGAGTGAACCATACACTCAGTACGAATTTTTAGGCTTAGCAAAAAAAAGGGTATTTGAAGCAAACATCTATCAATATAAGGTAACAGAACAACATAAGACATCTACCGGTCATAACCATAAAAACTCTACACCGTCTCCCTTGTTGACCAAACAATTCTTTGATGGAAAGATTAGCACTATGAATTAACAACTGTGAAAAACCACACAATTTCAAGGTTTCAACCATATTTCTTTACTAATCAATTCCACTCAAATAACCAGAAAGTTTAAGCATTCAACTTACCATCTCAAAAAAATTGATAAGCATCAAGTATCCACACCATGATCTACAAAACTATGCAGGCTTTTCATTTTATTCTATCATCACACAAATAGTATTTTGTCGCATTGACAATTCAAGCAATTTTTCAACAACAACTCTCCGACAAATATAAGTGAAGAACAAGAGAGTTTAACTTAACAACTAGCAGCTCTAAACAAGATAAAAGCTAAAAGCGAGAGCTTACTAGAAATAGACAGTAGCTAAGAATACTCAAAAGATATAAGCGAAGCAAAGGAGTATTCAAACGAAAAAGCGGAGCATGTCTCTCTCCCACACAAATAAAGCTAGGATCCAACAAAGATATGACCAGCAAAAAAACAAACAATACTGAAAGTAAGAAGACGCTCCAAGCATAGCACATAATATGTAAAGTGATAAAAACAAAGTTCAACGAAGACGACCTTATGATAGTCGATGAAGATGAGGGGATGCCTTGGGCATCCCCAAGCATTGACTCTTGATATTTCTTGATATTCAGAGGGGGTGCCATGGGGGCATCCCCAAGCTTGAGCTCTGATCCATCCTCGGTTTCTTCATATTCCTCTCCTTTGGAACTTAAAAACTCCCTTCACACAAAACTTCTCATAATTTGATTAGAGGGTTAGTGCTCATAAATTAAAATGCACATGTGTTCAACTCATGAAAAATTGCAAACCAACTTCATTTAAAATTAAGCTACCGTTTACTAGCCTCAATGTGGCACTCCACCCCTAGAGTATCACATATGACGATGGTAAAGAGACAAATGCAAAATAAAAGCAGAATCTGTCAAAATCTGAACAGTCTGTAAAGATCAAATTTCTCGAGGCACTTCTGAAGCTCAAATCAAAAAACTTAGAACTAACGAAAGATATATAAAAGCATCAGGCTTGCTGTAAAAAATTATCAGAAAAAGATAAAATTCTGGCGATTTTAGGATTTTCGTGCAACAGGCGCACAAAATCTGTTTTTGGATAGCAACACAATACCCCGCACTTTCAATGCATTAGAGGCTTAACTTGGCACAAAAAACCAAAAGAAAAAGATACAATGAAGTTGCTACAGAGGTAATAACTTCATGACTCAAGAAAAACAAAAGCAATCTGAAAGTAAAGATGGGTTGCCTCCCAACAAGCGCTTTTCTTTACGCCTTTTACCTAGGCGCAATGCCAAATATAAAGTTTTTTCGGAGGCCTTTGCAACATCAAGAGCATAGCTTGACCTTATGATTGATTCAAAAGAAGCTTCTTTCTCTTTCTAGGGAAGTGTTCCATCCCTTTTTTAAGGGGGAACTGAAACTTTATATTTCCCTCTTTCATATCAATAATAGGACCAATAGTTCTCAAAAACGGCTTTTCCAAAATAATAGGACAAGAAGCATTGCACTCAATATCCATAACAATAAAATAAACATGAACATAATTATCATTAACAACAATAAGGACATCATCAACTCTACCCAAAGGGTTATTTTTAGAAGAATTAGCAAGATGAACATTTAAATAGCACTCTTCCAAAGGATTTAAATCAAGCATATCATAGAAACTTTTAGGCATAACGGAAACACTTGCACCAAGATCACATAAAGCATTGCAATCAAAGTCATTTATTTTCATATTAATAGTGGGTTCCCAACCATCTTCTAACTTCCTAGGGATAGAGGTTTCAAGCTTTAGTTTTCTTCCCTAGCCTTGATAAGAGCATCGGTAATNTTTGCTAAACAACGTCATGAAAAAGAATTGCCTAATGAGGACTGTAAAATTGAAAAGCTTGCTGCCATTATTGTTGCTCCTAACGATCCTTTGCAGAAATATCATGGAGGACCATGAAAGTGAAGTTTTTTATGCAGGAAAGGAACAAGGTTGGAGGATATCTTCCTCCATCAACCAGCCATTCCTTAAACATAATTTACCAGTGGAATCCTTAGGGATGCCGACCCTCCTAAGGGAGATCCTGTTTTTGACTTGAAACTCTTCCTGATGATCTTAAATAGGCATTTATTGATGAGAAAAGAAATTTATCCTGTTATTATTAGTTCTAACTTTCAGGACATGAAGAGGAGAGATTATTGGAAGTACTATCGGAAACATCGAGGCGCGATGGGCTACACTTTAGATGATCTTAGGGGATTTCTCCTGCTATATGCAACATATAATTAATCTCGAGCCTGATGCAAAACCTATCGTTGATCATCGACGGAGGTTAATTCCAAAAATGAAGGAAGTGGTAATAAATGAGGTGCTCAAACTCCTCGAAGCAGGTATAATTTACCCTATTGCTGATAGTAGGTGGGTTAGTCATGTGCATTGTGTTCCTAAGAAAGGAGGTATTACTGTGGTTGCAAATGATAATGATGAGCTAATCCCTCAAAGAGTTGTAGTTGGTTATAAAATGTGCATCGATTTTCGAACATTAAATAAGGCTACTAAGAAAGATCATTATCCTTTACCTTTCATTGATCAAATGTTAAAAAGACTTTCTAAGAACACTCATTTTTGTTTTCTTGATGGTTATTCTGGTTTTTATCAAATTGCGGTCAGACACCAAGACCAGGAGAAAACACTTTTACCTGTACTTATGGAACTTATGATTATAGATGTATACCTTTTGGTTTATGTAATGCACCTGCAACTTTTCAAAGATGCATGTCTGCCATTTTCCATGGCTTTTGTGAGAAAATTGTTGAAGTATTCATGGACGATTTCTCCGTCTATGGGACTTCTTTTGATAATTGTCTACACAATCTTGATAAAGTTTTGCAAAGATGTGAAGAGAAAAACCTTGTTCTTAATTGGGAGAAGTGCCATTTTATGGTTAATGAAGGTATAGTTCTTGGACACAAATTTTTTTGAAAGAGGCACTAAAGTCGATAGAACAAAAGTTGAAGCTATAGAGAAGATGCCTTGCCCAAGAGATGTTAAAGGTATACGCAGTTTCCTTGGTCATGCTGGTTTTTATAGGAGGTTTATTAAAGTTTTTTCTAAAACTTCTAAAACCTCTTAATCTTTTGCAAAAAGATGTACCTTTTGTTTTTGATGATGATTGTAAGGAAGCTTTTGAAATTCTTAAGAAAGCTTTAACAACTGCTCCAGTTGTTCAACCCCCGGATTGGAATTTGCCTTTTGAGATAATGTGTGATGCTAGTGATTTTGCTGTAGGTGCTGTTTTAGGACAGCGCATTGATAAGAAACTTAATGTTATTCATTATGCTAGCAAAACTCTTGATAATGCTCAAAAGAATTATGCTACTATAGAAAAGGAATTCTTAGCTGTTGTTTTTGCTTGTGATAAGTTTAGACCTTACATTGTTGACTCTAAAGTACTATTCATACTGATCATGCTGCTATTAAATATCTCATGGAAAAGAAAGATGCTAAGCCACGACTTATTAGATGGGTTCTTTTGTTGCAAGAATTCGATTTGCATATACTTGACAGGAAGGGAGATGACAACCCAGTTGCTGATAACTTGTCTAGAATGGAAAACATTCTTGATGATCCTATTCCTGTTAATGATAATTTTCCAGATGAATAGTTGGCAACCATAAAGGTAAACACTCATGAAAGTCCTTGGTATGCAGATTATGCTAACTTTATTGTTTCCGAATTTTTGCCTCCAAATTTTACTTATCAGCAAAGGAAGAAATTCTTTTATGACTTGAGGCATTATTTTTGAGATGACCCACATTTATATAAAGAAGGAGTTGACGGAATTATTCGGCGTTGTGTTCCGGAGCATGAGCAAGAAGAAATTTTGAGGAAATGCCACAGCAGTCCTTATGGTGGACATCATGCTGGAGACAGAACTACACACAAAGTGCTACAATCAGGTTTTTATTGGCCTACTCTATTCAAAGATGCAAGAAGATTTATTTTATCTTGCGATGAATGTCAAAGAGTTGGCAACATTAGTAGACGTAGTGAAATGCCTATGAATTATTCTCTTGTTGTTGAACCTTTTGATTGTTGGGGATTTGACTTTATGGGTCCCTTCCCCAGTTCGCATGGTAATACTCATATACTTGTTGCTGTTGATTATGTCACTAAATGGGTAGAAGCAATTCCTACTCCTAGTGCTGATCATAAAACCTCTTTGAAAATGCTTAAGGATGTCATTTTTCCTAGGTTTGGTGTGCCTAGATATTTGATGACTGATGGAGGTTCTCACTTTATTCGTGGTGCTTTTAGAAAAACTCTTGCTAAATATGATGTTAATCATAGAGTGTCTTCACCTTATCATCCTCAAACTAGTGGACAAGTGGAGTTAACTAATAGGGAAATTAAGTTAATCTTGCAAAAGACTGTTAATAAATCTAGAAAGAATTGGTCTAAGAAACTTAATGATGCTTTATGGGCTTGTAGAACTACTTTTAAAAATCCCATGGGCATGTCTCCTTATAAAATGGTTTATGGAAAAGCTTGTCATTTACCACTAGAATTAGAACATAAAGCTTATTGGGCAACTAAAGAGCTTAATGATGATTTTAAGCTTGCCGGTGAAAAAAGACTGTTTGACATGAGTTCTTTAGATGAATGGAGAAATGAAGCTTATGAAAATGCCAAATTGTTTAAAGAAAAAGTTAAAATGTGGCACGATAAAAGGATTTTGAAAAGAAAATTTAATATAGGAGACAAAGTTCTATTGTATAGATCTCGTCTCAAATTTTTTGCAGGAAAGCTCGTATCAAAATGGGAAGGTCCCTTTATTATCGAAGAAGTTTATCGCTCTGGTGCTATCAAAATTAATTCATTGGATGGAGATAAACCACAAGTGGTTAATGGCCAAAGGCTCAAGCATTACATCTCTGGTGACCAACTTGGAAAAGATGTCGATATAATACAAGTTGTGACTCCGGAAGAATTCATCAAAAATAAATACCGGAATGATCCAGAGTCAGAATTGGAATATGTATCAGTTCTCATAAGTAAACTTCCTCGTAAAATTCCAGAAAATTTATATTCACTGTTTTTAGGAAATATCATAAATTACAAGTCAAAGAAGAGACGAAGTCGGAGTTTAGGGCGACCAGGTGCCACCTGGCCGCGGCCTAGCTCTAGGCCGCGCCTGGGGACCACCTGGAGCCCCTGGACACCGCCTCCGACTCCGCCTTGTCTTCTCGCCTTCCTTTTGTTCGGAAAATCTTTGCTATATATTTACCCGGATCTCTCGAGGTCTGTATCTTGTGTTTTCGATGCTTTTTGTTTTCGAGTTATGTCAACCAGGATTTCAAGCCCTAGATCATGATGTCTTCTCACGGGGACGACAAGGAAGAGATCGAGGAGCTAAAGGATGAGTTCGTCAAGAACGTCGCCAACCTCTACCTTAATGAAGTGAAGATGCATCCGAAGGTTCTGCGGCTTGAGGATGGTGTTCTTCAACAGGAGGATCTTCAAGGACCCAAGAAAGAGGGGGACACGAAGGCCAGGCTTGAAGAGGTAGAGCAAGATGTCTTCATGTGCAAGGAGATGGTGTTGAGAGGGTTGGATGCAAATCATTGCATGATCTCTGAACTAGTCACTGAACACAAGAAGGAGATTGAAGAACTAAGAGATGAGATCTTATCTCTTCATAGGGAGACATCACAGTTGCAGACTCAGATTTATGACCTCCATAATCAGAACTATGAGTATGGAACTAGATTTAAACATATCAGTTCAGCCGCAATTTTCTGGATGATAGAGACCGAGATGTCCCTCATCGATGACAACCCTTTGCCTTGGAAAACTAATGATGCAATGGAGAGGTCTTTCTCAACACCAAAGGAATAATTTGGACGCCATGGGTAATGGCACTCCCTTAGCTTGTTTCAAGCTTGGGGGAATGCCTCGGCATCATCATTATCTTTTACCTTTTTACCTTTTAGTCGTGTGTCATGTCCTGAGTAGAGAAGTTATCATATGAAATAGTGTGTGCATTGTGGTCGTCCTCCTATCATGTATTAGCTTTGTATCCGTTGGTGTGGTTGTCGTTATGGAATATTAATGAGAAATCTTGTTTTTACTTTCTCGCACTATTTTATTCTAGCTTGCAAGTAATCTCTAGATCTCTTTGGAAGAGTGTTGGCCTCACTTTGGGTGCAGTTTTGAAAATCTTTTTGGGTGTTGGCAAACATAGCATTGGTCAGTAGCAACAATTCTTGGATGCTTAAGTAGAGAAGAAAGTTTCACTTGCAAATATATTACCTTTGATATCTTACAGATTTGTCGGTTTCCAAGCCTTATATTCTTGAATAAGGACTTTATACTGACAAGGAAGATGGCTCCTTAAGGTATGATCAATCTTATCGCTGGTAATATATTGTTTGTATCTCTCAACACTTATGTTTGCTATAAGCCTTGCTAGCCAAAACCTGGAATTGAGAGGGAATAATTCTCGTGCATCCAAATCCTTGAGCCAAACACTTTTTCCATTTGTGTACACCATACCTACCTATATGTGGTATTTCCCTGCCACTCCAAGTAAATTTTTCATGTGCTATCTTTAAAACTTTCAAAATTTTCCTTTTTGTGCCCCTGTTTTTAAGCTCATGAGGAAGCAGTGGGAAGATAGATATAACCTGTGACAAGCAAAGTCATTTCCCCCCTTTCACCCGGTGTTGATGGTTTACGTCCTCACTTGAATCAACCCGAGAGCGGCTTAAGAAAAATATAAATATAACTCACCATTCTCCTTCGCACAATGAAGCATGAGAAATCAGTTAAAACATTGGTTAGTGGTCAAACTTATCTTTCAAGGAGAATCTATATAAGAGCCATCATTTAGCAGCTATCACAAGTTCAAATATCAAAGACTCCATGCGTCATTGAAAACTTTCAAGAGTTATATTCTTGCAACAAGTTCAGCAAAGCTCAACTTTCAACTTGTTTACCACAATGGTAATGTTAACTGCAATAAAACATGATCAAACATATTGCTGCAATATAATTGATTGTATCTCAGCTCAACACGATTTGTTTGCTAGTAAAGGATAGAAGGAATAGGATAACTGACTCAACATAAAAGTAAAAGAATGGCCCTTCGCAGAGGGAAGCAGAGATTAGTCATGTGCTAGAGCTTTTTAATTTTGAAACAAAAGTAAAAAGGTTTTGAGATATGAATGCTTTCGCCAACGACTTCACAATGAAGAAACTAGCTAGTCCCCCATTTCAAGCAAGACTTTTAGACTTATGAGAGCGGCTGGTTTTAGAGGAACGAGTACATTCCTCTTTCTCCTTTGTATGTTAGATGTTCTCTGACCAAGAACACATTTTCCATCACTCAATTATGTTTTTTCTCCGTGCACCTCTATATGTGATTGAATCATCACTTGTTCTTTAAGTTTGATATTAGAAAATTTTGTTGTTTAGAATGAGTGTGTGCTTATTTAGTAAATACTGATGCTTCTTGTCCGTATACGTTATTATCGACACTTTGCTCCATAAACCTGTGGTCATGTTTACTGAGCTCAGTATTCGGAGATTATAATTTTGCCAGATGACGGAAGGAGCCAGAAGGGCGACCAGAGGGGAGCCACCAGGGCGCTAGGTGGCACCTGGCCGCAGCCTACCCTTGGGGCGCGCCTAGGGTCCACCTGGAGGCCCTGGATCGCCTCCGGCTCCCCCCTTTCGCGTATATCACCCCTCTGACCTAAAAAATCTTGGGGGACGCTTCGAAGAAATATTCCGCCGCCACCACGGGGGTGGAAACCACACAGAGAGAAAAAGCTCTCCGGCAGGGAGAAATCTGCCGGGGGAATTCCTTCCCGG
Source organism: Puccinellia tenuiflora (assembly GCA_012064385.1). Lineage (NCBI taxonomy): Eukaryota > Viridiplantae > Streptophyta > Magnoliopsida > Poales > Poaceae > Puccinellia > Puccinellia tenuiflora. The sequence continues at coordinate 592,842 of QRDG01000441.1, read as the reverse complement.
AGAGGGGAGATCGTCGCCATCGTCACCGTCATCGTCACGGGCTTCATCGGGATCATCATCAACATCATCCTCACCGACAACACCATCACATCTACAGCTCCACTCCGTTCCGCTATTGCATCTAGAGTTGTACTTGTTGTAGTTCATTGGGATCACTTTTCCGGTGTTGATTGCCTTGTGTAGTTGATGCTATTGAGTTTTATCGGTGAAATACTTTTATGACCAGATTGTTCATCATTCATTCATCACCACTGATTATGATCCATATGATGTCCTGTGAGTAGTTCGTTTAGTTCTTGAGGACATGGGGAAGTCTCGTTGCAAGTAGTGGAATTATGCTGAGTAATATTTAATGGTTTGATATTTAAGTTGTGGTGCTATTATTCTAGTGGTGTTGTGTGAACGTCGACTACATGACACTTCACCTTTATGGGCCTAGGGGAATGCATTGTGTATTTATTTTGCTTGTGAGGTGGTTGCGGGAATGACAGAAATCTAAACCCCCACCGGTAAACTAGTGCATGAGGGATTGTAGGATCTCAGAGTTTAAGGCTGTGGTTAGTTAATTCTTAAATACTTCGTTGCATTTGCGGAAGCTTGTAGGGAAGTGTAATCACAAGTGTGTTCTAGTCCAAGTAATGACGGTTCATTAGCATAGGTTCACCCACACAACACTTAGCAAAACATTAAACATTAAGCAGCGGTATGAAGCGAAAGTGAATTGACATAATTCCCATGTGTCCTCAAGAGCATTTAGCCATCATAAGTAGAACCACCGGCTTGTCCTTTGTGCTAAAAAGGATTGGGCCACTTGCTGCAATAATTATTGCTCTCTTTTATTTACCCGCACTTTATTTATTTGTTACTATAAAAACTCATAAAAATCCTTCTGTTAGTGTTTGCAGTGAAACCTTACTCGTATCTACAAGCCAATACATTCTGCTCCTCGTTGGGTTCGACACTCTTATTTATCAAAAATACTGCGATAGATCCCCTATACTTGTGGGTCATCAACATCATAGTCCATAATGTGAGGAGGAAGCCACAAGGAGAGAGTTTGACCTCTATTAGAAAAGACAAGCCGGTAAAACCTCCAACATGAAAAACGCAACAAGATGTGCATATGTAATCCATTTTTGATGAACTAGAGCTTGGTATGGAGATGCACACAAGTTCTAAATCCTCACATGGATAAAAGCCAAATAATAACCAAGAAAGATGATGTGCCAATAATGCAAAGGTTTGAGCTCTTACACAAAGATGCGATCAAGTTACTCACTTGAGAGTCCCTCTTGATAGTACGACTTCTATCCTATAACCCGGTCTCCCCAAAAGCATTAGGGATATTATAACTGCACCAACGAGGAGCTCTCTCACGACCTGGGAGTTTCTGGCCGTCCGATCATGCTACCTAGCTGTTTCTGACTCTCAGATTAGCATCAAATCCCGAACTGGGCCGCTTTTCCCTAGGGGACGCTACTCTGCGGCTCGAATAGACCTTCTGTCATGAATTGGGCCCCGGAAATCACTAAAGCCCATCTAATGTAGCCTACTTGAGCCACACCGAACAATCCCTATTCAGATCCAGAGATGAAAAGAGGGATTCGACCTGATGCGCCAGGCGAGAAGAAGCCTATGCGGATCATGGCGCGCCGCCGCCCTCCCGCCATCGCCGCCAACCATCTTCCCCACCTCCTCCCAGCTTCGTAACTCGGGTACCCCACGCGAAGAGGGAGTCTACGGTTCTACGCTGCAAAAGGCACAGAGGCGCCGCCACCGCCTCCATCCCGTCTTACATGCTGCCGCCACGAAGGAGCCGACGCCGCTTCTCCCGGTGGCACGTGAAGACGGTGTCGCCATCCCCCGCCTCCCGCTGCCGCCAACGACCCACCATAGGTATTAGCCTCTCCTTTCTCTTCCCCTTCCTAGCAGTATGCAGCGGCAAATCATCCTCCGCAGAACTCCTACATACTCAAAACCGAACTTTGGTGTTTTGCTCCTGCCGGGTTCAGTTTTTGGTTTCTAATTATATTTTGGGCTTGCACGTGCGCTCAGCTAAGAAATGCTCTTCTACTGACGATCTCGTGGGGAAGCGCGTCGAGTACGGGTCTGCTTGTCCGTGGAGACTTGAAGCTTTGCTGCAGACATCTACACCGAGGTCCCCCGCAAGGGCAGGGTCATCAGTGTAAGGTTTGATTCACCTCCTTCATTGAGTAAATCCTACAGTGTTAAGAACAGTGTGTGACTATGAACTTTTATGATTAAATGTTATGCTTTCCCTTTCTTCTCGCATGATTACCAGAAACATGAAAGGAGGCAGCTAAGCTTGTGAATGAACACCCCGCAAAAAAAAGCTTGTGAAGAAACAGAGCACTTACAAGTTGTTGGTAATGAGGAGGAGGATGATATTGATAAGCACACTTTGAGCCGGGCGAGTGCATCCTGTAAGTGTAGGGAGCATTTTAGGGGGGAAACCGAGGACCAAGACGGTGGGAAGGATGATGATGTGAGAAAGTCGGTGTGGTAGCCACCCTTTAGTTGTGTTGCTTTTTCATGCGGTGACTCAACTCGATAATGTTGTGTTGCACGAACAATAGCACAGAATTCTAAGAGGAGTATGCGAAGACGAACACAAGAGGTGGATGATGCAGACGACCACGACACTCTTCATGTCTGTTCTTCATCTAGGAATCTTATTTTATTGTACATAAAAATGTGTTAGTATGAATGGTCAATTAAAATGTGCTTTTGAATCCATTATAGCATTTGATGCCTTGCAGGAAGAGGAAGAAATTATAAGAGGACAACAGGAAAGAGCTCAGCTAGAGAAGAACATGAAGAAAAATATGCAGCAAACACTTGGCTGTCTTGCACGCTGGTATTCATTGCCTTTCTATGTCCATTAGCACATATTTCCAAAATGTTGAAACCTCTTTTTTTCCGAAATGGACTTCAGGTACCCAAGTTCTTTTAGCCCAGTATGGCCCTCTAAAGGTTGGAGAAGTAATTAATTGGAAATACAAATTTTAAAGGGCTTACTAAACCAAAATGAGTTCACCTGCATGCCGCTACATGTATTAGCATCTCTTTGGTAGTATTTCTTTGCACCACCGACCACTTTCTAAATCCAGCACATGTACTTCTTAGCTCTGTCCAAATCAGTAATATTCGTGTTTGCTGTGAACCAAATCCAGGAGAAGTTGGTAATAAGGTTAAGGGATTTCTATTTCTGTGCCCCTAGTTACTTAGTACTACTCAGTCATGCCCACCCTTTTAACTTTTGCTCACTTTTCCCCTCTTTCTTGTCTGAAACTCTCACAAATGGACAAACTGGACGTTTGCCGTTGGTCAAGGCATTGACCGTTAACTCTGACGAGTGGGGCCAGTCAGACTGTGTACGACGGTGGTGCTCTTTGGACCGTTAGGCTGTGGATTCTCTTCGGCCCGTGCTTGTGTCCATTGGGCCGTGTTACCCTTAATTTATTTACACGATCGATTCAGACTGTTATGCATGCGACGATGTTTAGCCTGCAGTGCATGCGCGCGCAGCGCCGATTTTACGATGCCAGCGTCCTGCAGTTCATGCGCATTGCATGCATTTATGCGCGCCGCCAGGATACCGTCCATGCACGCGTGCCCGCCACAATGTCGTCCACGCGCATGCGCTCGCAGCGCTGATTTTACGATGCCAGCGTCCTGCATTTCATGCGCAGTGCATGCATTCACGCGCGCCCGCCACGATACCGTCCACGCACGCGCAACAGCCACGATGTAGTCCACGCGCACAGCTGCGCCACGATGCGCCACGATGCATGCATGCATTCCCACCTCGCACGTCGCACGCAGCCGCAGCGTCGCTCGATTAATTAGCATGCAGCGTCCCGTCGATTCAGAGCGTCTCGATTCAGAGCGTGCAGCTATTCGCGTCGATTAGCTAGTGTGAATAGCGCCGGCCGAGTAAAGCCTAGGGTATAAGGATCGACGTGCACGCATTGAATGCATTGTCAAATTAAACAGCGGTTTCCATCTTCGTCTCTCCTGCCTATTTAAACAGGGAACCCCCGTCTACCTCTTCCTCCACACAAGTCCATTTGCGCCATTCTCTTCTTCAACAAAATCTAGCCAAAAGGAAGCGAAAAGCCAATCGAAGATGCAGTTCAACGGGCCCACCTTCCGCCCGCCACCCACCGTGCCGGAGATGCGGTACCCCTCCGGCTTGATCGTGGAGACCACGCTGCGCGTTTGGGCGGTGTCAAGGTGGAGGGGAGCAAGGGAGTTGGCCGAGTACTTTCTCCATGCAGGCTACGCCCACCTCCCAGCGGGCTCACCGGTCATGTTCCATCTTGATGCCAACGCGAGTTGTCCGCCGGCTGCGCTGGTCGCCCACTTCACCAATCGTTTCGACGTGTACTTCCTCCTCGGGAAAGTCTTTTGGTGTGGATGCGAGTACATCTCGTTCACCACCTTCAACATCTACACTGACATCGACAGCATCTTCCCCACCCACAACAGGATGCCCACCCTCCCCTACTATCTCGGCGAGGAGGAGGAGGATTGAAGATGGCGTTGAAGCCCAGACTCGGTGTTCGTGAAGATGGTGTTGCCCCGTGTGTTGTGCCCCCGTGTGTTGTGCCCTAGTGTGCCCAAGTGTGTTGTGCCCTAGTGTGTTAGGGCTTTTATTTATTATTTATTTAGTACTTATTAAAGTTGTGTCGTGCTTGTACTGCCCGAGAACTTCTATCTATTAGTGTTGTGTTATATTAGTGTTGTGTTATATTTATTTGTCCCAAGTGTTGTTGGCACGGCTTATTGACGTGGGAAACATAACCATATCTGTAAAAAAACATAACCATGTATGTAAAAAAGCTAGAAAAGAAGAGCCTTGAATTTGTGTCAAAAAGTATAAAAAGAAGGGAACGTATTTTTTAATACGAAATATTAATTTCATGACCTTGGTTAGTTAGTTGTAATCACGGATCCCCAACTACATGGAAGATACGCTCGCAATGTTGATTGTCAAAATGCAAAGAATCATGAAGTGTATATGAGGTTGATAGATCACTGCCTCCTTTTATGTCACGATTTCGGGGTAGGGTTAGGCAGAACTAATTCAAAAAAAATCAAAAAAATGGGAAATCTTCACATGGCCTCCTTTTATGTTACCCACCACCTAGAAAAAATTATAAACATGTGTTATGGAAGTTTTTGTCAAAAACCCTTCTCAGAAATGAGCTCCGAGGTTCGAAGATGTATGGCTTTCGACTGAAATGAGCTAGGGTATGACCTTTGACATAGCAAAAATTGTCGGAATGAGGCCATATTTGACACACTGCTCTATCTTGGTTGTAGAATAGTGTTGGGTACGGGGTTTAGGGTTTTCATTGAATAAAAAACCCATTTTTCATTTTATTAGTGTCAAAACAGGATTTTTTTGTGAAGCAGGTACCAAATCGGCTCACCGAAAGAGGAACATCCAAAGAGATGGAAAATAATAGGCCACCATATAGGTACATATAACCCTGGGTTTTGATATGAAAACATACTTAGCTACTTCAAACATTCCATACAAGATCCTGCCAATTTCGCTGGAAGTGGGTCTGATTTGAACTGCGAGCGCCGCATAGTTTGGTCATGATTTTTTGAAAAAATCATTTTTAGATCCACAATATGTACTTTCTGTAGAGATCTTTGACGGTTTTCGCTGGATCGAAGTTATGGTTAGGTTTAGGTTTAGGTTTAGGGTTTACGGTCACGATTTCGGGGTAGGGTTAGGCAGAACTAATTCAAAAAAAATCAAAAAAATGGGAAATCTTCACATGGCCTCCTTTTATGTTACCTACCACCTATAAAAAAATTATAAACATGTGTTATGGAAGTTTTTGTCAAAAACCCTTCTCAGAAATGAGCTCCGAGGTTCGAAGATGTATGGCTTTCGACTGAAATGAGCTAGGGTTAGGCAAAACTAATTCAAAAAAAATAAAAAAAAATGAGAAACCTTCACATGGCCTCCTTTAATGTGACCTAGCACCTAGAAACAACAAATAGCATCATTACATAGTTCATAGTTTACAAACAACAAATAGCATCAGTACATAATTCATAGTTTACAAACAACAAATAGCAACATAGTTCATAGTTCATACATTACAAGTTGCATTCAAAGCTCAAATTCAAATCTTTGATTTGCTCCTTGTGTTCGCAGATGGCTTAACACTCTTGCTCCTGGTTTCCCTAGCTGGGATATTCTGTTGTTTCAAAATCACATTTGTCTTGCTCCTTTTGGTCTTCACTTGGGGTTGTGGAGGTGGAGGTGCTGACGGAGTACTTGCACTGACCAGTTGAAGGTCACCTGTGGGTTCAATTATTTGCAATGGAACAATAGGAACAATTATTTCCTCCTCTCTTATAGCATCAAAACCATCAGAAGCCATGGCTTCAAATTCTCTGCCTTCAACCGATGTTTCTTCCTGTCTGGGCCTTTTCTTAGAGCTACGTCAATCAGAAATAAGATTATAAGCCACATAAAGAAGGGAAGAAATGCATAAAAAAGGGAAGGTTGCACACATACCTAGCTGCCGGCATGGCAATTTCATTTGCTGCATTCTCCTCTTCCACTTCATTCTCCTCTGCATTTGCTGCTTGATTCTCCTCTGCATTTGCTGCTGCCCATTGTTCCTCTTCTCCAAATGATGCCTGTACTGGATTGGTACAAAGCCTAGCAATGTTCCCTAGGTTTCCACATTTTTTGCACTTACGCTGTTTTTTTACACGACCCTCTTCACCTGCTCTTATCCTGTTCTTCCTTGGTCTTCCTGGTGGTCTAGTCAGTACAGGAGAATGGAGTGTGAATCCCGGATCTACTATGTTCCATTGGTCTTTTCCAAGGAGTGCAGGCACATTGGAAGCATAAGTAGCCCTAAATTTAGCAACAGAGAAATATTCAGAGATGTACTGATCAACTTCACCATCTTGGCCCCCGATAACCATCATGAGATGCAGGGCATGCATGCATGGCTTGCCACGGATCTGCCATTGCCTACAACTGCATTCCCTACTTGCTAGGTTCACTGGATATCTCCATTCCCTATTTTTACTATCAGTATATGTGACCTCAGCTTCGTATGTGGAAGATCGAATGCATTTCATCTTCAGTCCTCTTGCCTTAGCATGCAATGCCTTAATCAGAGATGGGAGCATAAGATGGCCAACATATTCTGTTTCTGCAATTCTTTTGCGAAGAGCCATCTTTATCATGATCATCTGCCTAATCTTATCAAATGCTTGCCACACCAAAAGCTCTTTCACCGACTTGAACTTTGCATTGAAGCACTCTGCCAGGTTATTGGTCACATAGTCTACTTTGCAGATTTCATTGAATTTGCTTCTTGACCACAGCTTTCCATGATGTGCATCTAGGTACTCCTTCACCTGAGGATTGTGAGCATACAACACTCTCAAATGATACTCATGCTTCCTCTCACTGCATGTGTATGATGCTGGCCATATATTCTCATCATAAACTCTACCTTTGAATTTCTTTTTAAAATTTTGCGCTAGATGTCGCATACATTCCCTATGCTCCACTCCAGGGAATACAATTTCTACTGCACTCTCTAAACCCTTGCAAGCATCTGTGTGTATAGCTAAACCTGGAGGGCTACCTATAATGTTGCGCAACTGCTGCAGAAACCAGACCCAACTTTCCTCGGACTCTACCTCCAACACACCAAATGCAACTGGGAATAGCCAGTTGTGTCCATCAACTGCAGAAGCTGCTACTAGCTGTCCTCTCCATCTTCCAGTCAAAGCAGTTGCATCCACGGCCAAATAGGGCCTGCAACCATCCAGAAACCCCTGCCAGCAAGCTTTGAAAGAAACAAAAGCCCTCCTGAAGCACTCCTTCTCAAATAACTTCTTTTTTATTTTGTATTGAACTGTATGCTTGTCAATTTCTGCAACGCTCCCTGGACTAGCCATCTCCACTTCAGCCTTAAATGTGTAAAGCAACTGAAAGCTCCCATTCCATGCACCATTAATCCTGTCAAGAGCCATTTCCTTAGCATAGAAATTCTCATGTAAGGTATATCAATCTTGAACTTCTCAAATAGCTTTCCATGGAGTGTTGTTGGACCAAGTGTTGGTTTTTCTCTCAACCAATCCATTACTGCATCTGCCACCCACCTAGTCTTTGCTAGCTTTGTTTTGGCCTTTCCCCCTCCACCACCAGGTGGACAAGTGTGCTGATGTGGGTACTTTTTTATCTGAAATAAAATAAATAATGATGTCAACTACAATTTAAAAACATTACACAATGAACTGAAAATAGAATGAATCAATAATGTGAAGGGAATACACAAACCTGAACCAGTTTGCTCCTTAGCATCCGGGATGCATGCAACCTCCATCTACACCTATCATATGGACAGTGGACTGTGAACCTTTTTGGCTCACTCTTCTCAACCACATATTCATTTTTACTCAGAATGCAATATGTAGTCACTGCATTCCGACAGTCCACCATCGATTGGAATACGGTGCCGATAGTAAGCTGTGGAGCTTCCCTGTTCCACTCAATTGTTGGCATGTCCTCACCATCGTATTCATCTTCAACTAAGCTGTCATTGTTCTCCTCCCTCTCTTCATCATCAGTGTCATCAAACCGAGCACGACTAACGGGCTCCTCCGGATATTCATCTTGCATAGCTTGTTTACTAACTGTATCTACCAGTTCAGGGTAAATCATCTCATCCTCATCATCAAGTAGAGGCACTTCCTCGTCAGGCTCTGCATCTTCTTCTACAGCGGGTGCAGAAGCGAGAGGAGAAGCGGCAACACTAGTTGCACCAGTAGTGGCAGCAGACATGTTGTGGCTTTCAGAACCACTAGGTCTACTTGGTCGAGACCTACAAGGAGTGCCGACGCTCTCGCTATTAGCACAGACAGATGAGGTCTGAACTCCCTTCCCCTTGTCCCGTTCTCTGCGTGGCTGAAGCACATTGATACGGATTTTATCGAACTTGCTGTCAGCATTCAAAGTAAAAAAGCAATCCAAGATGCTCATCGCAAGTTAGCGGGAGAAATGTTTGCTGGGTACTATTGAAATAGTACAGTTCAACAGCATCCGCATCGCTCCATGGATATTGTCTACATAGTGCGTCGCGAAAATCTTTGAACGAAATGCTTGTTTCCACCACCTTCGGATAATAAAATCCACCAAGGTAGTGTTGTTTAGTACCACGTAGCACAGTAGTTTCCATCCTAACTGCCAGCCGGAAAGCAAGCGCAGGATTAATCCTATCGATTGAAATGGTTGCAGTTAGGCCGGGAACAAATCAGCAAAATTGGAACGATTAACGCTACTAACGGTCAAATACGCCCTAATTTGCGAGCTTTCTCATCAATTCGAGGGGAAACGATGCTTACCCAGGGTGTAATCCATGAATTATCCGCCGCTGATTCAGCCCAATCCTCTCCACGATCGATGGGCCGGAGGGCGTCCTCCCCCGACATCGCTTTGTAATCCCGGATGGGGAGGTGGGGTAGTTGTGGCGGAGGCACGGCGTCGCCGACGAAAGGAATACGGTTAGAGGTTTGAGGGCACAACGGCGACGGAGGCGGCACAATGGCGGCGGGCGGGGAGGAGCCAGGAGCGGCGCGGTATTGGAGGATCCATCTGTTTTAGGTTTTTTTTACTCAGACAAACTGCTCTGACCGACGTGTCACCTTGCGTCCCCACTCGTCAGGATGCAACGGTCAAGAGCGCCACCATCATACACAGTCTGACTGGCCCCACTCGTCAGAGTTAACGGTCAATGCCTTGACCAACGGCAAACGTCCAGTTTGTCCATTTGTGAGAGTTTCAGACAAGGAAGAGGGGAAAAGTGAGCAAAAGTTAAGCGGGTGGGCATGGCTGAGTAGTACTAAGGAACTAGGGGCACAGAAATAGAAATCCCTAAGGTTAAATATGTGTCTGCTATCTTCTTATTTACTTATATCAAACAGATGGAAGTTTCTGAGAGTTGTAGCAACAAGTATGTTCCCTTTTGCCAAACAGTGTGTTTATAAATTGCTTAACTTCTTTGTTACGTTTTATTTTCTAAATTAGGTTCTTGTTCTTGTTTGTGCTTGCCACTGTAGTTCGGAATTTAGTCGCGATTTTTTCTGTAATCTTATATATGTTGTAAAGTTACATATGATACATCTCATAATCTGTACAACTCCTTACGTTTGTAAAATTTTATTGGCAACTCATCTTAAGTTGAATTTTCCTCTCTCCTAGCTTTACCACCGCACCGCACCAGCTTCTCTACAGTCTTCTCCTCACGGGTTTGCCTCCTCCACACTCCAAGGTATTGATGCAAAACCTAGCTCTGCTCTTGTTTTGTTAGGTACATTATAACTGGACACTCTAGGAACTCTCTTACGCATTCAGGTTTTTCCTCATATTTCAGCGTGTGGAATAAGGAAGCACTAAACATCAGAATCTACAGAACTGATTTCTCTTCTTTGCTAGAGACAGGCAAAAGTACAATTTTAACATTGCATTATTCTCGCACGTATATCGTAATTTCTCTTTTTGGCTCCATGTTGCACTGAATTTGTCTACGAGTCTTGACCTTGCTTTGTTAAACTAAGAAAACACATATATACTGTTTCATTATTGGCTATATATGGTAAGACCAAGAGAAACAACAACAATATGTTTTGATGCCCATCTACATCGGGGCTTGCAGGTTATCTCATCACTCTAAGGGTGTGTTTGGTTCATTGGCTATGAAAAAGTGGTTGGGGGCACCCCTAACCACGTGGTTGGTGGTAACCATTTTTCATGTTTGGTTGTGTGTGTTGGCTAGCTATGTTTTCTGTTTGGTTGAAGTGATAAAAAGTGGTTAGGGGTGGCCATATTTGTGTTTATTTTGAGGTATTAGAAATGCTTAGAGTGATATGGTCAATTATTTTTAAGATGCTGAGGAAACCCTGTAATATATTTATAAAAGGGAAAAGTTTGTTTAAATATCTATACTATACAGTAATTTAGAGAGGGAAATTTCTTAATGTGTTGAGGTAAAATATCAGCATCTGAAATAACTTTGCTCAAATATTTAAAAGGAAAGAGTTAGTTCAAATATTTAAAAGTGAATATTTTGTTCAAATAATTACAAGGGAACGTTTCTTCAAATATTCTTAATATATAATAGTAAAATGTTTTCAAATATTTAAAAGCGTAAAATTACTTATTATATTTAAAGGGAAATGTTTATTCCAATATTATTAATGTATAAATCAAGAAAAGTTTGTTTAAATATTTAAAAGTGAATATTTTGTTCAAATAATTAAAATATAAAAGTTTCTTCAAATATTGTTAATATATAAAAAAATGTGTTTTCAACTATTTTAGAAGCTATTTTAGAAGGGTAAATTTGTTATTATATTTAAAGGAAAAAGTTTATTCCAATATTTTTAATATATAAAAAGGAAAATTTATTCTAATATTTAAAAGGTAAATGTTTGGTTAATATTTAAAAGGGAAATCTGTCAACTTTTCTTAATATTTATATAATAAGGGAAGTTTTTTCACATATATAAACGGGTAAAATGTCTTAATATATTTAATAATGAAAAGATTTTTCAAATATTAAAAAAGGGTAAATTTTCTATTTTTTGAGTACGATGAATATGTCGTAAAATGTTTCGCAGGTGATGGCAGGGACTCGCCCACGGGTGGTTGGCCTCAACCACCACTTTTATAGTGGTTGAGCTCAACCACTTTTTTGAGGGAATATGCCTAAAATTTGGCTACCCCCACACACCCGACACCACAAACCAAACATGGGCTAACCACTTAAAAAATGACTACCCATAACCACTTGGTGGCTAGCCACCCAACCAAACACACCCTAACTATCTCATTTTGTGTTTTTTGTTTGTCTCATGATTCTTGTTCTGTCTCTTTCTTATGTAAGGTGTTGAGAGAATATCCAGTGATACAAGCACTTAGGTGCTACAATGCATCCGTTTGAAAAAACCAATTTAAAAGTTTCAAAAAAATCTACCAAAAAATGTGTGTGTTGACACAATGTGTTTAAACTACCACCAAAAATTTCAGCCACAAAATGAAAATGCACATTGAGAAACAAAAAAGACAAATCTGCTATGAATAAATGGCACTATTCATAGCAGATTTGTCTTTTTTGTTTCTCAATGTTCATTTTCATTTTGTGGCTGAAATTTTTGGAGGTAGTTTAAACATATCGTGTCAATACACACATTTTTTGGTAGATTTTTTTGAAACTTTTAAAATTGGTTTGAGCATTGTAGCACCTAAGTGCTTGTATTACTAGATATTTTCTCGTAAGGTGTTGCCTTCGGTCTGGAGTAGTGCATGTGGACTGAGTTTTTCCAGTGTTGGGCTCCCAACCCTGATAGTCAAGGTGCTGCCAACTCTGTCCCACAAAAAACTTTCTGCGAAATGATTTTTGTACCGGAAGTACTTAGTATACTTCGAGCACATCACATTTGTAGATATAGCAGATAATTTTTAGCGGTGAGTGCAATTTTTTCTTTGTGATGACACATGTTGTTCGACATGATAATTATTCTATCTGCTTGATGGAAGGAACATACGTCACACTATTGAAACAATGGAAGATATATTGATGTTGTTGAGATGAGTAAGGTGCTTGCTTGATAACATTTTTTTGTATTCGTACTATCTAATGTTAAATGGCCCATATTTCATAAATTTTCATGTGTACCAATACATATTGTAAGTTTGTCGATTCACACACCACCGATACTTATTTTTGTTTGTTCTATTCATCTTCCCAGTGTTGGTAGCACTTGATTCTTTTTACATGCAAATTTAACATTGATTTTTCAAGCTTCAATTTATTTCCGAAAATCCCTATCATTTATTAAATATGCTTCTCCACTAGGTTGTCCTCCATCTTTAGCAATTCAAATATATTTTCATCCAGACTTAACAATCTATTTACCTAAAAGACGGGCGCGGCAACGCGCGCTTACATGATCTAGTGAGATTGGTAAAATAGAAAACCTATCAAGATCATACCTTTGCCTTGAGCATTCCACTTGAGCTAGATGATGACGATCTTGACTTCCTCAAGTTGGAACACCTTTCTTGATCGTGCTTGCTAGCACATGCTTGATGAAGACTTCTCCAAATACTCCCCCATACTCCATTATGGGAGAGCCTCGCTTAGATCCGTCTTCATGTACCAATTGCAAGCTTCAATCAAATGATATCTTCTGATATGGATCATATTGAACTTGGACTTCATAATCTTCTAATTGATCAACTCGAATATTTGTTTTGATCAACTTTCCACTTCATCTTCTTTTCTTAAGATATGTGATGGCTTGGAGGTAAACATGAATGTTCACTCAATCTTCTTTTCCATGCCACACACGCAATAAGCTCAACGCTAGATGACCATTTGTGTGGATCACACCTTGAATATTACTTTGGTCATCACTTTATCTTCTTCTTTCAATCTTGATACCAACATATGGTGTTCAAGCATTGCAATGGACCAAACCTACAAGTATGACTCAAAACACACATTAGTCCATAGAGATTGTCATTAATTACTAAAACCACACATGGGGTCAACCATGCACTTTCAGATGGTCAAGGCACTAACTTGTCAAACTCCACTGAAAATATGAAACAATTATAGATGGTATCCATATTTCAAGGCAACAAAATCTGATTTGTTAGTTCATGGCATATCATTATGGCTGTAAAACATAAACTTTTAGTCATGGTACACATTTGACTGAAAAGTGTCAAGGTCACAAGTTGCAATATACAGAGTAGAAAGCACTGAAGCATGCAGAATGTGTTTGTTGTTATTGATTTCGATTCAAGTTCACATATGTGCTAGATGGTTAGGAAGGATCAACCCATGATGCAATCAAACAACATGGGTCGATCTGATGGGATCAATATTTTGGATGGCAAGTTATACCTAGGGATGATGGATGCGCATGTCGCCTTGAGGTTCTTCGTCTTACTCTTTGATATGTAAATCCTAGCCCATCTAAGTAAGGGTCGATGAAATTATTTCGTTGAAGAACTCAGTTCTTTCCGCATATGGAGCCAGTCCATCCCGAGCATCACACTATATGACATTTCTTATTGTTCCTTTCTCGGAAAAACCTGTCGTATGTTTATAAAGTTTCGTAATGTAAGTTGATAAGAGGGAATACCAAAGAGTCAAGAGTCAAGAAAAATAAGTCTTCCATCAGGTGATAAATTGTTCCCAATTGAGGGATTAGTCAGCTAATATAATTCACATCAAGAAAATCTCAGTCAACATTTTTTAAAGTACTATAAAGTCAACATGAGCTCACAATTACTTAAGAAGCAAGTGAACATATCAGCACAAAAGTATGTGATGCATGTTTAATTGATCCACTAGTCTATATTAAGGAATATATTTAACACTCTCCCTCATGTCTCACTAGCAGGAAAAGTCTTGTAGGTAAACCAAGTAGCCATGGCGCACCACACAGGACGTGCGCCACGGCTAAGTATCCGTGACGCACCAGCAGGGGCTGCACCACGGGTAAGCACTTAGCTGTGGCGCACGGCCCGGCGTGCTGTGCTACGGCTAAGCTGGACCCTGTCCGGCGTCCGGCCGGGTGCGCACGAATAGGCGTGGCGCGCCAAAAACATATACGCCACGGGTAGAAGAATACTTATGGCGCAACAACGTACCCCTACGCCACGAGTAGTTGTGGGCCCCAGTGCCACTTTCTGTGGCCACTTAGCCGTGGAGCACCAGAGACCATTGCACCACGGTTAAGTGTGGGCTCAGTCTGATCTTTTCCAGTCCACATATCACATATGTGCCCACATCTATATTATTTTAGTATTTATAAACGTGAGTTCAATTTAGGCCGTGGAATACATTTTTAATACCGCTTGAGCATGGTCTTAAATTTGAGACTTCATGGTACTAATATTATATTAAATTGCTGCATTAACCAACTTAATCAAAAATTTGAATTGATGAAGAGGACAAAGAAGCACATGGGAGTGCGACGAGTGCGAAGGGAAGGTCCAGGAACGGTCCATCCAACGAGATGC
The DNA here is from genome assembly GCA_012064385.1 of Puccinellia tenuiflora. NCBI lineage: Eukaryota > Viridiplantae > Streptophyta > Magnoliopsida > Poales > Poaceae > Puccinellia > Puccinellia tenuiflora. The sequence continues at coordinate 577,727 of QRDG01000441.1, read as the reverse complement.
GGTCGAGGCGATCAAGTATACCTAGGACAAGACAGACAGTCCCTACGCATCCGAGGCGTGAACATGCACACGCTACTCGACGTTTTATTCAGCTAAGATATATAAGATAGAAAAGTAAAATCTGAATTATTTCATCAGAGCTCGTTGTTGGAGTACGTCTTGGTGGTGCATGCCGCCGAGGCATCGTTGGTGAAGAAGCCCAAGGAGGGAGGGCGGCTAGCGGTACCAGCGGAGAAGAAAGGTCGGATCAGCTATGATGCGGCGCAAAACCGGATGGTGGCCTCGTCGTCGAGGCGTACGAGGATCTCGCGGAGGACCTCGTCCGAGAGCGTCGTCGTCGAAATCGCCATCGATCGATTTTTGCTGTTGGAAGCTTGTCCCTGCAATGCAGCGATCAAGGATCGAACAATATATGTATCGATCTACGGTCAGACTACGTAACCCAGTAGGAAACGGATCCACCATGGATGCTATACTATAGACAATAGAGAGCTTCCCCATGCGCACAATGTGATCCGTGTTGTACTCGAACTAGCTGGTACGAGTCGGTGCTAAATCCTTTTGTTTCCTTACAGGATTCGGATCGAGCTATGTATTGATTGGTTTTTTTAGCCCGCCTGGCCCTATTTTCATCACCCCAAACTCCCCTAGAATTGCATAATCAGGTCGTGGCAAGGGCTTGGGTCTTAATTTTTCTTTTCTCGGATCACAGACCACTCGTGATCTTCATGAAACTTGAAATGTAGAAATAATAAGAGTAAATTTCAGTTTTTACCCCCTAGTTTGATACTTTTGACGATAATTACCCCATTTAGCAAGTTTTCATTCTAATTACCCCATTTAGTAAAAGTTGTGCCAAACTTTACCCCTTGTAAAATTTTGTGGCTGTTTTGACATGTGAGTCACTACTGTCAAGTACACATAGTGGCCACGCAACCGTTTTTTCTTGTTGGTTTTTTCATTGCGGATATTTCCAAGAAGGGTTTTTTCTACTCAGGTCTCGTGTGATCGGAGTGCCCGGCCCACCATTGATCTGCTAAGGAAACCCTAATCCTAGTGCTACATCAAACTAAATACAGCTCCTAATCCACTGATTGTTAAGCAAAAGCCAATGACTCAATTTGTATTCAAATGGCAGCTATCAGCACTACCGTTCTACCACGCCTAGCTATGCTAATTCAGATTAGAGAAATGGTACCAACACAGACCTGGTCGTTCGTACAAAAGCTACCTTTTTCCTGCGTTGAGAAAAACAATCAAGTCTCCATACTTGCTACTGCTAACCTTTTGCCTTGATTTATAGAAACAATACTGGCCAAAACATTGATTAAAAATACAGTCTCACCCTCTGTACTCCTAACCTGAAGAAAGGGACCAACCTATTAAAACGCCCACAAAATTTTAGGGGGGGGGGGGGGTTAAAAATTGGCATAACTTTAACTAAATGGAATAATTATGATGAAAAATTGCTAAATGAGGTAATTGACGTCAACAAATTTAAACTAGAGGGTAAAAACTGGAATTTACTCAAATAATAATAACGAGCCCTCGTTCAAAAAAATAAAAATACTCCGTCCAATTCAAACTTTGTACTAAGTAAGCGACACTTTTTTGGATGGGAGGGAGTAAAAATAACGAGCCATTTTTATGGCATCCGAGGCGTGAACATGCGCACGCTACTCGACGTTTTACTATTCAGCTAAGCTAAAACAGGAAAATCTGAAATTTTTCATCATAGTTCGCTGTTGGAGTCCCGTGGCCTTGTCCTGGCAACCCTGGTGCCGAGGCAACGTTGCTCGAAGAAGCCCACGACACGAGGGAGGGCGGCTACAGCCGCTAGGGGACACGGAAGGACGGATCGATCACGATGCGGACCAGCGCTTGCAGGTGACGGCGCACGGAGGAGGGTGCGCACGTCGAGGCGTCGGAGGATCTCGACGACGGCCTCGTCCGACTCCGAGAGGGTCGTCGAAATCTCCATCGATCGATCGATTTTGCTCTTAGTTAGAAGCCTTGTTCGTGCAGTGCAACGTACGATCGATCGTTCCAGGGTTGAGCTTATATGTATCCACGGTCTGATGACTACGTAACCAAGTAGGACACGGATCCATGGATTACTGCTAGAGAGAGCCTCCTCCCTTGCGTACGATGTGATCTGTGTCCTACTCGAACTAGCTGGTACGAGTAGGTGCTAAAACTTTTTCCTTTCCTTATCGGATTTGGATCGAGCTGTACTCATTGATCTTTTAGCCCAATCGGCCCTCGAACGACGACATTGTATCTCGTACGGCAGGGCCAAATGCGCAAATCCTACGTATTGCTCATTAGCAATGGATCTTCGTCGCGTTGTTTGAAGCATCCACTAATTGGGCTGGCCCATTTAGTTCTCCTGACGCGAGAGGTTCAAATTGTTTATATTTAAAAATTATTCAGATTAAAAAATTGTTCAAATTTGAAATTTGTTAAAAAAATGTTCAGATTGGAAAAATATTTAGATTCAAAATTTGTTCAAATTTAAAATTTGTTTAAATAAAAAAGCATTTAGATTTTTAGAAACATCCAGATTTAAATTTTATTAGGATTTAAAAACATATTTTAAAAAGACAAAAAAGAAAGAAAAAACACTGCTTTTTTATTGTGCCCCGCCGGACCGGCCCATCAAGCCACTAGCTTCAGGCTACGCGGCCACGTTCCGTCGCCTCGAGACGATATATAGGAGCTCCCGGCGGAATGCCAGAAGCTCGAAGGACCTTTGCTCATCCAGGGAGAAAAGACTAGGCGTGCTTCGACCCCATATTATTCAAGGTGTCACCTGAAGAGCATCACAACTCAACTCGGGACGCCGCTTACTCATACATTTCGGTGTGCCACATTAACTAAAATTAAACACGAGATCACACGATAATTTAGAGACACTGATATGGTGGACCGATCGGTTTGACCTTCATGACGCAACCTTCAAGTAATGTAACAATCGGAAAAAAATGAAATTATAAGCGGTTATGAGTATCATACAATATTTCAAGACACTAACATGATGGACCAACCAACTTCACTTGACTGCGGGTGTGTGTAGATCATAGTTAAGTCGCACGCACAATGGAAAACATGAGCTACTACCACAAGTAACTTGTGTAGACCATGGTAAGGTGGTGCCAGCCGTAACATCCCGCCGCTTCAAAACCACAAATTGGACCTTTCGTGGTGGATGGTGCGCATCTACCACGAAAATAACAAATCAACCAAAATACATCGTAGATGGTCACCATCTACCACAGGCGACATGAAAATTCGTGAAAAAATCCACTAGTGATGTCACTTTGTTCCCGAGCCCTGAGTGAAAACCGTTGGTCTGTTCCTGGAACGGGCGACAACGACAGTTTGGCGCCATTATAATATTGTACACACCGTCTTGGGAACTCATTGTCTACGTTTGACGAGACGTGGTTTGTTGATGGTTCCCTTCTCAATGTTGGCTCAGATCCGATGAGTTGTGCTCCTTTGTCCTTCTTGCCTTGGCAGTTTGTAGTCTCTTTTCCATCCCTGCTCTACGGAGAGTTTCTGCAACTTTGGACAACACCGAGTTTTTTGAGCTAGAGCGAGGGGCATGGTTCCTCTACGAAAGTGGAGACACATGGTGTCTCGACGTGGGAAAGCCTTGATGTTGTTGACATGGACATGATTTCTTTACAATATCGATTGTTCCGATATTAGTATTTCGCTCTTGCTTCACCTCCGGCCAGCAGATGACAAGGACTTGGAGCAATTTCATGTCTTGCTTATTTTCCTGATTGCCAGTTGCTTGTTTTTTTATAAGCTGATTTACTCGGTATCGTGTTCTATCTCTAGCTGTTTGGATTAATTTAAATTGCTTGTCCGAGCTGAGGCTATGTTCCTCTGACATTTCGAGAGATGGTTTATGTGCTCAGGGCCGGCCTGGTTTATGTGCTCAGGGCCGGCCGGTCCAATGAAAGTTTGAGATTTGGAAAGAATCAAAATAATACAATTTATACTAAGCCTTTATAGTTGTCTAATCATATGTTTAGAATGTTACAATATTACAAGTATAAATTTCCATCTACTCACATAGTTTAAGCACATAATTGGAAATATTAGTTGTTATGTTTTTTATTTTGAATGAATATCATGGAAAGATGCTAAACATTATTCTTCGGAAAAGTCTGTTTAGAGTATATTTTTACATGCGTAATCTACATAATTGAGATGTATTTGATGGTAAAAGTTTGTAAAGAGTAAATCGAATAAATATTTCGATAGTGCTTTCATAGTTATGATTCAGTACACATATTTATAAACAACTTGTAGAGTATAAAGTAACCAATGAAACTATTTTTGATGGTCAAAATTTAACAAAGTGTGCATGTTATGTGCTTTGTATTGAAACAACACTGTTTGAATTAATCACCAAGAAAAATAAATAGTGTTTATTCTAATATTTTTTGCATAAATTATTATTTGATATGCTAGTATGCAACATGGTTGAGCACACAATTATCTGGCATTTTAAGAAATAAACGTGTTGCTGGAATTAAACATTAATCTAGTTACGTAAATTTTCGTAAAACCTACAAGACTCTCATCGAAAAGAGAATAACATTTTAACTAAACTTGTTGTCGTCAGTCATATTGATTTGTTCTTGCCTTACAGGAGGACCGTGGCGTGTATTTTTTTTCACAAATTAATTATTTTATTATCTTAAGTTACTATCTTGGTCCCAAAATAAAGTAGCACATGATATGTCACCATATTTAATTCACGTTGACCATTAATAATATCAAAATGTAAGGATTAAACTTGTATAAACGGCATTGCTGCATTTTGCCTCGTGAAGTACATTTTCATATGTATTTATATTATTTTTAGACATATTATAAGTAAAATAATTAAACTTGTGCATTATTGACCAGAAAAGGCATCCAAGTTTTAAGTTTTTACAACGACTATTAAATAGTTTATTATTCAGTGTAATGCAGAATAGCATAGTGATTAGTATATACTTTGTTGGACCTTCTTTTCTTGGGTCCGTCCTTTTTGCCCGGCCTATGTATGTGTTGATATAAGTTGATCCACTCTTTTTATGCTGATTGCCTATGTTAACCGATTTCTTTTATCGTATAAAAAATCTATGGCTGGTACTGATAAATCACGCTGATTGTGATGCGCCAGCGAGCATTACCGTTGGAAAGCCGCAAAGCCCACCACCACATCGCATCACATGCGCAGGAAGCAGCAAGCACCGAACAGAGTGAGCAGTGAGCACCACCGTCAGGCAAACAAGGGGACATCACCTGTCACGAACTTGAGAACTGTAGCCCCCCCCCCCCCCCCCGGTTGCAAGATAGGCACCTGGTCGTATCGATCGATCAAGCTTCACTCTAGGCTAAGCTACCTGTCCTGCACACAGAATACATGATGTGCAGCTCCACGTACTAGCCAGTCAACTGAAATCGCAACTACGAGTCTACGTACGTAACCGCATCGATGCTTTGCCTTTTCAGTCAGGCGTTGAAGCGATTCATCAATGTGGAGCCAGGACGCTCGTATAACACTTTCATCAGTTTCGATCCTCCGTCAAGACCAATTAAAACACGCATTGGTCTTGATCGGTTTCATTTTTTCGGTTCCCCTGCCGTGCCATACTGCCATGGATTATATATAACGCAGCGCAACGATCTCTGTGAACTCAGAATTCTGAACTTTCTCAGTGATCTCTCTCAGCCACAGGCAGCCTAGGCGTCGATCGAAGAAGAAACTAATGGCTCGTGCCGTCCTGATCGCCGCGCTCGTTCTCTGCGCCGCCGCCGCGCTGGCCCACGCCGGCCGCGTCCTGCAAGAAGAGGAGGACCAGGTGCTGGCGCTCGGCTTCGAGGCCGGCCCTTGGCTGCAGGCGCCAGCCGAGGCTCCGTCGCCGTACGCCGGCGGCGTCGCGGCGAGAGGCGCCGGAGGAGGAGGAGGGTTCGGCGACGCCATCGTGAATGTAATTGGTTCTTGATCAAGTGGCCAACGACGCCTACGCCGCCGCCGGCAGCAGGAAGGACCAGTGAGGCCGGCCGGCGTAGGTCCGAGCTAGCTGCGTCGTGTACTCGTGGGTGGCCGGTCCCTTGGTCGATTGAGTGTTGTNCTCACCGGTAGCAGCCGAGGGTGATGACGGTGCGCACGATACCGTCGAGGCGCAGGCGGCCGCGGCGCCTGGTGACGTCGACGGAGACGAGCACGGGCGTGGTCTCTACGCTGTCCTGCGGAAGCTTCGTCTTGGTAGAGGGAGGATGCCCATGGCGGCGGCGCGGGCCCTGGAGTGCGGGGTGGAGAGGTCGGCGAAGCCCAGGCGCTCGAGCGTGGTGGCGTACTCCACGTGGAGCGCCGCCGCGTCGCGCCGGTACACCAGCGCGCCCTCCCACGGCGACGAACCCTCCTCGTCGTCCTCCGCGTCAGGGCCCTCCAGCTCGTCGAGGTCGAGCGTGAGGAAGACGTCGTCGTCGTCGGGGTCGACGGGCGTGGCGGCGCCCCCATGTCAGTCGAGCTGAGGAGGGGGTTGGACGGGATTGGGACCACGACTGGATCAGGCGGCGACGGAGGAGGGCGGTCGTCGCCGGCGTGCGGTGGGGGAGGAGGAGCGGGCAGTGGCAGTGCGCCGCGACGGCGACCGGATAACACACCATCCTCTACTCTTTTCTCTCTGCAGTGAGAGAAGGAAACTTTCCGAGGTTGATACATGAAGATATTCTTACATTAACCTTCATTATATAATCATGGGAAAATCATAAAATAAATAGAGAGAAATTTCCTGTTACAAGATGGCCAAATGGCACATTTATTTTTCATAATTTGAAATGAGAGGTAAGAGCATCTCCAACAACATCCCCAAATTTGCTAAGATATCAACAAACTGAAAATATGGGGTACTTTGAACTTAAAAAAACTACTCCCTCCGTCCCTAAATATAAAATGGCTTTTCTCAGTTTTCTCAGATTCGTATGCACCTAGACTTTTTTTAGCGTGTATATTCACTCATTTTAGTCCCTATGTAGTCAATATTATAATATCTAAAGCATTTTATAATTAGGGACGGATGGAGTAGCTCCATCATTGTACCCATCCCACTCCCATGCCCATTTTTTTTGTTAGTCACCATATTTCTCTCCCCTTTGTCCAAATATGTCTCTCCCAAACCACACACCATTTTGTAAAAACGCATGTGGAAAGAGGTAACGACCTAAGCGGGAAGCTTCCACGCTTGAGCCACCGTCCTCCTTCACTGATTCCGGTCACCGAAGATGTCATGGAAGTCGCCATTGGCCTCCCCAACCCCTCATCGCCGTCCCTTCCCAGCACCGTACGAGTAGGAGAACTCACTTTCGGCTACTTTAGTATGAGATACATTGGAAGTTAATTGAATTACGGGTTATGAGTTCATAGTGTGTAGCTTGAGTGCAAATTGTGTTTGTAGGCAAGTTTTATTTCATTATCAATCCAGGGCCCACACATTTTGAGGTGATTAGAGAGTTATATTTCTCAATGAATATATTGGTATGATTAGAGAGTTAATTTTTTTTTTATGGATTGAGGTGTCATGTACCTTGAACAAGTAGTAACATGTAGAAACATGCTTTCCTGAATTCAAAAACTAAGCTTGACAAGTTTTCCTTCATTTTTTCTGCATATTTCATGAGTCCAGGCAATAGTGAATTACAATCAGTAAAATAACACTAAACAACCACAATTTGTGTAGACGCAGATTTCTGCTTCTTGCCCCGAAAGAAGTCAATAGAAGTTTAGGCAACTTACAAGCTGGTCAAAAGTTTGTACTTAAAATTGTTTCCCGTGTTATTCTTAGTTATAAAGTGTCACCGAGATTGAACTATTCCCCCCTGTTTGTTCCTTAGTTCATACCTTGTTGTACTTCCATTTATCCCGTGTGTTGTTTTTAGTTGATGGATTATCAAGATGGAACAATTTATTTCAATTTTTCTTAGTTCATATATTTTTTATGTTATTCTCAACATGTACCCTATCAGAATTTATGACTGAAAAATAGCACAAAAACACGAAGAGGAAACGCTGCCAACCTACTTACTGACCTACACAAGGAGAGAAAACAAAAAAGCAAGGGAACTGTAGAAGGGCCTAAAATGGGCGCTCGCTCAATTCAAGAAGGATTAAGTATATATTTCACCCCCAAATGTCACACATTAGACACAATTCACCCCAAACTTAAAATTGGGAGTTTTGAAACCCTCAAATCCACAAAACCGGATAAATCACCCCCTAAGCTGGTTTTGGACAATCTGGGTGGTTTTTTGCTGCTGACGTGGCGATGACGTGGCGAAGCTGCCGTTATGTGCTTAACAGAGCCGTTAGCCCTTGCGCCTTGGCCCACCTGTCATTGTCTTTGCACTTGGGCCCACCTGTCATAGCGGTGGGAGTTATCTTCTTCCCATCGCGCGTCGCTCTTCCTCTCTGCTCTTCCTAACGCTGACGAACCCTAGCTCTGCGCCACTGTCGCCGCAGCCCTCCGCGCACCGCCCCGACGTAGATCTGTTGCGCCTTCGTGGAATCGTCGCCATGTCCGCGGCCAGCTCGAGCTGCAGTGCGCTCCGCCGCCGGGGTACCTACGTCCCTCTGATTCCCTGCCCTGATTGCGGCAGGACGGTGCATCGAGGGGTGTCGGGGACGCCTGAGCACCCTGGCTGGGTCTACTACAAGTGTCACCGCCACGGGGTAGGTCTTCGACTTAACCCTTTTCTGAAATTTCCATGCTTTGCTCTTTCTGAATCCACGGCTCTGAAGCAAATCCTCTCAGTTTGCATGCTTTGCTCCACCTTCTGAATCCAATACTGTGAATGAATAGGTTGAAATTTTTAGTAGACACATTTGTTGACAGCAAATTTTGTTTCTTTTGTTGTTTCAAATGGATAGCATGGTTGTGATTTCTGGCATTGGGAACTTGAGTATGTTGTGTATTTGGTTGAGCACGAGTACTTGCAAGGTGAAGATGCTGTTGTGGGCGCAATGGCTTGGGCTGAAGAAAGGAGGGAGAACCTGGAGCTGGTACAGGCTGAGAAGAAAGCAACAGGGGATGCAGGAGATGGAGCAAGGCATGTGATGCTGGTGAAGAACATCACTGCAGTGGCAGATGCAGTGAAGGAAGTTGTGATGCTTGTGAAGATTGCAATTGGGCTCATGTGTGTGATGTTTGCCATTGGAATGTTGAAGAACTGATGTAGTTGAAGTGCAGAAACAAGTTGATCTAGTTGAGTAGTTGGTACCTAGACTTGTAGTTGATCTATTTTGTGAGCAAATTAGCTATGTAATCATGAGTGCAATGGTTGGCAGTGTAATGGGTGCAGTGTAGTGGCAGTGTAGTTGATCTATTCTGTGAACAAGTTATGAATGTAACTGTCAGTGCAAGTTATTGCAGCTACCTATCTATGTAATGAACAAGTTTATCTAGTTGTTGGCATGTGAACAAGTGCACTCTAAATTTATTATGGCATTTCAGAAGATGTATCTGACAGTTGCTCAAGAGAAAACATATGAAATTCCAGATCAATTTAGTGTTCGATAGATAGCTCAATGTTTACTAGATAGCTCAATGGTTATCCAGAATAGCTATTACAAAAATATTACAAAAGCACATCTCCATAGTGACTACTTCTTTGTTGTGGATTGTTGAACTGCTTTTGCAGCCTTGTAAGCAGCAAGACTGAAGCTGGTGTGTTGTGGAGCAACAAATGCAGTCCTAGGAGTTTCAGGCTTGTATTTGGTGAAGCTTTTCTGATGTGAACTAGTTGTAGTTGCTCTTGGTGTAACAAATGGTTGACACAGGTTCACAATTTTCCTGTTATCCAGCTGGCTTGACACATGTTGGGAGCTGGGCTGGGAGCTTGGCTGGGAGCTTGGCTTGGTGGTTGGTTGTGAGCTTCTCCCAGGTATCTTCAGCCCTGTAGGCTTTGTTCTTAATGCCTTGGTTGCTGCATCTTCGTAGACAGCAATATTCTTTCCTTTCCTGTCTTTTGCAGCAGAAGCAGCTGCTGCTGCATCAGCATTAGCCTGTGATAGCTGCAAGTGTAGGTTGGAAATTAGGGCAAGTGTAGGTTGCAAAATATTGCAAGTATAGGTTGCAAAATAGTGCAGGTGTAGAAAATTAGAACAACTACATGAAATTCAGTACCTTTGCTCTCTTCCCAGCTTCTTCATTCTGAGCTTCCTTCTTTTGCTTCTTCCTTTTCCTGGTCCTATCTCTGACTATATGTGCATTGCCATGGTGCTTAGCAACAGGATTGTTTGTGCAACTGGTCATGTTGTGTCCCTTTCTCTGACAGTTGCTGCAAGTAATTTTAATGCCAGCCCTGCTCAACTTTGTGCCCTTGGGTCCTTCATCTGGTCCTCTTCTCCTTTCAGTCTTGGGCCTTCCAGGGAGTTTAATGAAACCAGGTGGTTTAGGTTTAGGTTGATCAGCTGTTGGCCAGCTCTCTTCACCTTCCATTGGCTCCAAGCAATGATCATAAATCCTATTGTACACCTTAATAGAATAGCATTCAGCAATGAAGTCATCTAACTTCTTTGAAGAAGCATAAATTGCACTGACTGCATGACAACAGGGAAGGCCAGAGAGTTGGAAGTATCTGCAGGTACATGTTCTTCTTTCCAGGTTTACAGTGAACCTGTATTTCTGGTACTCCTGCACCTCAAACCCTTCTTTGCCATTCCAAAGCACTTCACAGTTGGTAGATCTTGAGATGTTCTGCTTTAGTTTTCTGAATATGTTTGGACAGATAGTCCCTTGCCATTTTGCTGCCTTCCCTCTGTTTTGTTGAACCCTGACTAGCATCTTGCACCTTATCCATTCAAGCATAGACACAACAGGTAAATATCTTGATTCTATGATGTACTAGTTATTAAAGCACTCACACATGTTATTGTCAACAGAGTCACAATTAGCTCCAATTTCCATGAATGCCCTGCTCCAGTGTTGTGGATCAGTGTTCATCATGTCTTTAGCTCCATCAACAGTGAACTGAGCAAGCTTTGCTCTGTTGTAGTTGAAAAGCACCCTGTTTGGTGATTTGGCACATCTCCAGAATAATTTATGTAGATCATGGTTAGGGTGCACTCCAATTTGAGTAAATGTGTCTAGCACACATTCTATGCTCAGCCCTGGGCATTATGTCCTCAATTGCTGACAGCAAACCTTTCTGTTGATCAGAGATGAACACCCAACCTGCTCCTTGATCTGCAATCTTTAGGTCTTTGTTGAGCAAAGCAAGAAACCAGAACCATGAATCATAGTTTTCTTTCTCAACTACTGCCCATGCAACAGGGTACATTTGATTGTTTGCATCCCTTCCTAGAGCACATAGCATCTGTCCAAAGCAAGCTCCTTTGAAAAAACAACCATCCACACCAATTACTTTCCTACATCCTGCAAGAAATCCTTTCTTAAGTGCTGAGAAGCACATGTAGAACCTTTGGAATACATAGGTGTCATCTGGTTGATGAGGATCCATTTTGACAGCAACAGTACTACCTGGATTTGAATGCAACAATGCCAGCTGGTAATCAAACACTTTAGAATACTCTCCCTGTGTTGAATCCATCATTTTTCTAAACACAAGCTGCTTGGCTCTTTTGCATTGAGCAATGGTAACATCTACCCCAACCTCTTGTAGCACTGTCTTCTGTAAATGCTCAAGCTTCCAAGTTGGATTTGCTTTTATCAGTCTGCCAAACCTCTTAGCAAGAAAAGTAGAAGTTACAAGCCTATTGTCTCTCCTTGGAATACAATTGTGCTGATTATTCAAAGTGGACACTTGTAGCCACTTGTTCTTACTGGTCCTTGATGCATAGATCATCCAAGGGCAACTAGGCCATGTACAGTGTGCTCTTACTTTATCATACTCATCCTTTGTGAAAGCCAAATGGTGCTTTTCTTTGATACCATATTTGATAAGAGCCTTCTTCATCTGTTCCCTGCTTCTAAATACCAAGCCTAGCTGAAATTCTGTCCTTCTTCTTTGCTATTGTATCTAGGCCAAATGCTCTTCTTCCTTATAGTTATCTTCCCCCCTTCTCCATCACTCTCTTCTGTATCTGAGTACTGATCATCACTGTCGAAATACTCAGTATCTGAATCAGAGTATGACAGTCCTTCATCTCCATCTGCATGTGCTACAACTGTGTTGTCTTTGATGATATGTTGTGTACCTTTTCCCAATTTCTTGTTCCTCTCATTTAATCTAATTTCTCTTGACAACTTTCTCATTTGCTCTGCCTCAGAATCCTCACCAGAACTATTTTCAGGAATTGGTTCATAGTCAGTGTCATCGTCTGATTCCTGTAGAGGTGGTGCATCTTCTTCCTTGCCTGCATCAACCACATGTTGTTGGACTGCTTCTTCTTCCTTGTTTGCATCAACATGTTGCTGCACTTGTTCTTCTTCCTTGTTTGCATCAACCACATGTTGCTGCACTTGTTCTTCTTCCTTGTTTGCATCAACCACATGTTGCTGCACTTGTTCTTCTTCCTTGTTTGCATCAACCGCATGTTGCTGCACTTGTTCTTCTTGCTTGCCCACAGGTTTTGGTACTGACCAACCTTCCCTGAACAAAGTTTCAACTTCTTCAGTGCTTACAGGGTGCACATCTATCAATGGAAACTTGGTCCTCCCTCTATGGCATGAATAAGTTTCACTGACAGGGATTTCAAAGTAAGATCCTTCTCCTTCTTCTTCTTCTTCTTCTTCTTCTTCTTCTTCTTCTTCTTCTTCTTCTTCTTCTTCTTCTTCTTCTTCTTCTTCTTCTTCTTCTTCTTCTTCTTGCTCTGCAGCATCCCACATCACTTCTTCTTCTATATCTTCTTCATCTGCAGCAACTGACTGCACTTCTTCAACATAAATCTGTACAATTTGACCATAGGGAATGCTACTATCTATTCTACTGATGGCATCATCATCACCAACAAACATCAAGCCTTCAGTAAAAGATTTCCCAGGAACAAGCCAGTGAAGCTTCAGTGACAGATTGATGTCCACTCTACCCAACTGAATATGGTAAACATCCTTAGCATGCTCCAACAATTCATTATAGCACAGAGTATCCCTGCTGATATTAACTGAATACTCTTCTGATCGCCCACATAATCAACACTGCAGCCATCCCTCACAAAGCAACCCATACAATGTAAATTGACAGGAAACCAGTCCAGTCGGTCTGGAGGAGAACCTAAACACGAAAAGGTTCAAACTTTTAGTATAAAAAGTATGATCTTTGTTGTTAAAACCTTCTAAGTATCATGGTAATCCATGCCAACTCGCACAAACATTTTAATTCATCACAGATTTCTGCCGTTAAGGTGGACAAGATCGACTTAAAACCCTGCACTTTAAACATCAGAACCATGGTCGGAGGAGGAACCAGAAGACACTAACCTTGATTGTCCATGTCTACGTGGCGTAGGAGCAGGTCACACGGCGCGCAGGTTGATGGCAGGTCGGCGGCGAACAGAGCAGACGACGGCGACGTCGGCGGAGCAGACCACGGAGAGGTCGGCAGAGCAGACCACGGAGAGGTTGACGGAGCACACCACGGAGAGGTGGGCGGAGCAGCCCACGATCTTTTCACGCCGACGGCGCGAAAGACCACCCGGCGGCGACGTCCATGCCGTGGTGTGCGCGGACGGACGGCGGCGCGGACGGGTGGCACGGGAGTCAGGACAAGAAAGCGAGGGAGGCAGGGAAGGCAGGAAAAGAAAGCGATCGCTTTGAAGCTGCAGGTGGAAGGACTGAATTGCAAATTCGGAAAAGTACGGGGAAGTTTCTGTACAACTTGCGCTGTTTGAAAGCCCGACAAGCTCAAGCTCCTCTCCGCCGCGCCGCTGGTTGCCGCTCGACGCCATGACTGAAAATTGGCACCCTCTCGCCGCGCCGACACGATGACAAGCTCAAGCTCGACGCCGCGCTGCTCACCGCCTCCACCCCTGAGCTCAGCTGGGTCTTCCCTTCGCGACGTGAGTGCCTCTGTTCTCGGATAGGGTTTCTGCATTTGGGGGATTTTTTAACCACGAATCACTCTTCATCGCCTGTTCATAGATCACATATAGAGACAACGCGCCTGATTCTATCAGTGATCCCTACTTCTGCGGAATCGATGCCGCTGCACCTGTACTGTGCCGCATCCACAAGCTGAAGCCCGAATTGTTTGTTGCTTTCGAAGGAAACATGACAGGAAGGCGCTTCTACCTTTGTCCAATCAAGAATGTGAGTTCCACTCCGAGTTTGTACACACTAAAATTCTTAGGAAACTGAAATATTGAAACTCTGAACTTTCTGACTAATTGAACACCCACTGACATACTCAAAATCTGAATTTGTAGGAAGCTGAAAACTGTGGATTTGTAGGTTGGATGGATCCAGACTGGCATGGAGGTTGCAAAATGCCCTAGCTAGGTTATGGGCTATGTATGAGGACAGTGAGAATCGTTTAATCAAAAGCAATCACCAAAATGCAAGTTTGCTCCACAATGTATCTGAGCAGAAGACAGAGTTTGAGGCAGTCAAGAAAGAAAAGGATTTGTTGTTTGAGCAGTTGCAGGTGCTTAAAGATGTGAAGCAGCATGAGCAGCAAGAACTGGAGGAGGTCAAGAAAGACAGGGAGCAGTTGCTTGACCAGTTGCAGGTGCTTAAAGATGTGAGGCAGCATGAGAAACAAGAAGTAGAGGAAGTCAAGACAGATAGGGCTCAGCTGATTGAGCAGTTGCAGATGCTTAAACATGTGAAGCAGGATCAACAAAAGGAAATGGATGAAGTCAAGAAGATATGGCTCACTTGGCTGATGTCAGTGCAAAGTTGAAGGAGGAGAAGAAGAAGTTAGAGTATGCACTCCATGACCTTTGGAAATTCAGTAATGGGACCAATGAAAAAATGAAAAAAATCAGGCAACTTTGTGATGAAGGAGAGTGTTGAGTTGAACCATTTTGAGATGATGTAATAATCATTTGATGTAATAATGATCTGGTGTTAAACTGATGGCTTGGTCCTAATGGATTCTACTTAAATAACATGATGTTCTAGTGTTAAACTGATTGAGCATATGTTTCCATCTAGTGTTTAACTGGACCATATGGTTTGCATCCTGACCATATGGTCACACATTAACTAACAATTACTTGGACCATGTGGTTTGCATCCTGACCATATGGTCACACATTAACTAACAATTACTTGGACCATATGGTTTGCATCCTGACCATATGGTCACACATTAACTAACAATTACTTGGACCATATGGTTTGCATCCTGACCATATGGTCACACATTAACTGAAAATAAGATAACACATTGCAGGTTTGCATCATCCTCAAACTGAAACTATATCAGCCTGACAAACAAAGAGCAACTGACAAACTGAAACTGAAACATTGGACCATATGGTTTGCATCCTGACCATATGGTCACACATTAACTGAAAATAAGATAACACATTGCAGGTTTGCATCATCCTCAAACTGAAACTATATCAGCCTGACAAACAAAGAGCAACTGACAAACTGAAACTGAAACATAAGAGATTCTTACATAACAATATAATAGAGATCCTTACATAAGAGGTTCACAACCTGACCACAAGTCATTACATAAGAACAAGTTCATCACATAACCTAACAAGCTTGTTACTTCCCAGCTCATTGCATCAAAAGCAACCAACCCTCATTACATAATAAGAAGCAACTATCCAACAAGGCTTCTCACTTCCCAGTTAATTACACCAAAAGCAACCAACCCTGGTTCATTACATACTTCCCACTTCTAAAGCACTAAAGCAGACCATGAGCATCCAACAGGAGCCTGTGCTTGTTGGTTCCCAGTCTAAAAGCACCTGGCTCAAGCTTGTCCACAACCACCTTGAAACCATGGAATGCGGAGCGCCGACACCAGAACATGACAATATCACCCTTCTGAAAAGTGGCATTCTTCACTACAGTCATCCAGTTTGAGGTCATGATGGCATGCTTAGTTCCTTTGGCAATCTTCATCTTCACTTCCTCAGTTACCTTGTTTTTGAGAAAGTGGACAACTATGGTGGTTGCAGTCCGCGAAAGGTGCTTGCTGAGGTACCTATTGGTGAAATCTTTGTTGAAGTACTGCAAAGAAATGGCAAACAAAATTCTATGTTAGGGTTTACTATGTGATCATACTCTATGTTAGGGTTTAGTATGATCATACTCTACCTTAAATAGCAAAAGAGAGGAGGTGCCAGCACTTACCATCTTGCCTTTGCCCTGAACAACATGAGTCATCTGCAGGCTGCAAATGTACAATGGTGTCGTTGGTTCCTGTTCAGCACAAATGCTCTGAAGAAGTATAACTTGTTGAGGGGACAGTTCCACTCGATTGGCAAACATACAAAATTGATCAAAGCTGGAATGCCCCATAACACCTGGACCTACATTTCAGCAACACCATGTAAATAAAAATGCAAGGTAAACACACTAGCACAAGTAGAATGAGTTAAAGGAAAACACAGTTGCACACCTCGGATAGTCATGCCTATGAAGGAATCTTCCTCAGAACCATCACTCTCAGAACCATCACTCTCAGAACCATCACTCTCAGAAGAATCACTCTCAGAAGAATCACTCTCAGAAGGATCACTCTCAGAAGGATCACTTGCTGGAGAATGAGGCTCACTTTTTGGAGAAAGAGGCTCACTGTCCGAAGCATCAAGCACGATCAATGGCACCGTCTTCGGCTCCATTTTCACACTAGCAAAACAGGATCCAAATTAAAAATCAACACCTCAATAACACAAAACCCTAACAGAATCCAAAAGCAGTAGCATTTGCAAATCGTCCATCCGAAACCCTATCATGAACCCTAAACCCTAACCCTAACCGAATCGAACTGCAAATCGAACCCTAACCCTAACCCTAACCCCTATCATGAACCCTAACCCTAACCGAATCGAACTGCAAATCGACCCCTAACGCGCGCGGGCTATGAGGGCAACCACACCGCATCGACAGGGCTAGAGATGAGAAGGGTGAGATTCGCGATTAGAGATGAGGAGGCGAGATTTGGGGTGGAAAGGACTGGATCTTGCCTCGTCACCATCCTCCGAGGCTAGAGATGAGGAGCCGCGACGGCGGCGACCTCTACGGCGGTCGGTGACGGCTGCGGACGGCGCGGGCTCCCCGCCGGCGAGCTCGACGGTGAGTGGAGGCGACGGTCGGGACGGGGATGAGTGGGGAGCGAGTGGGGACTGGGGAGTGGTCAACGCGAAAGAAATAGGGCACAGCGGGAGAGAGCGACTGACAGGTGGGCCCCACCACGACCTAACGACGTCAGTTAGTCGGCCACGTCAGCCAGCCACGTCAGCACACCCAAACAACCCAAAATTGCCCCAATACCACTCAAATTCGTCCAAAACCACCAAAATTGAGTGGCAGGGGGTGATTTATCCGGTTTTGTGGATTTGAGGGTTTGAAAACTCCCAATTTTAAGTTTGGGGTGAATTGTGTCCAATGTGTGACATTTGGGGGTGAAATATATACTTAATCCCAGAAAGAAATGATGGTGGCCACGTGCCGCGCACCTCATAGGTTTAGGGGGCTCGGCCCATCAGAAAAACCGTTTCCGTTCGTTCGCTGCGCGCGGGCGACGCTGGGCCATGGCCCATCTCATTTTTTTGCTTTTTTTCTTTTCTATTTTTCCTGTTGTTTTTCTGCTGTTTCTTTTTTCGGATATAAATAACATTATTAAAACCGGACAGATTCGAAATTTGAACAAATTTAAAATCTAAATAAATTTGAAATATGAACCAATTTTAAATAAACATTTAATTTGAACATTTTTAATCTGAACACAATTCCGAATTTGAAAATGTTCATTTTTTAATTCGATTTCTTTAAAAAAATCAAAATATTTTGAAAAACTAAACATTTTTAATATTGAACATTTTTTAATTTTTATCTTTTTCTTACATTGAACATTTTCAAAATCCATATGTTTTTGAAAATTTAAACAATATTAAAAGTTGAACATATTTTAATATGAACAACTTTCGAATATGAACATTTTTACTATCTAAAAAATTTCAAAATTTGAAAGTTTTTTCAGAATTGAACATATATATTCTGAACAACTTTCAAATTTGAACAT
The DNA here is from genome assembly GCA_012064385.1 of Puccinellia tenuiflora. NCBI lineage: Eukaryota > Viridiplantae > Streptophyta > Magnoliopsida > Poales > Poaceae > Puccinellia > Puccinellia tenuiflora. Next base: position 559,550 of record QRDG01000441.1, on the reverse strand, counting down.
TTATTAAAAATGAATATTTTCAAAATCATATACAAGTGACGAAAAAAGAAAAAAAAAGAAATGAAAAACTTAACAAATTTGAAATATGATCAAATTTGAAATTAAATAATTTCGTATTTGACCAAATTTAAAATCTGATTAAAATTCGAATTGAACAAATTCAAACTGTATGAAAAAACGATTTTTTTTTAAGAAACAAAATAATGAACATTTTCAATTTGAACATTTTTTATATGAACAATTTCCGAATTTAAACAATTTAAAAATCTTAACATTTATTAAAACTAGATGACACCCCGCGCATTGCAGCGGGATCCATTGATATCATAAGCAAAATTGCATCGAAGAACACACTTAAAAGAAATGAGAAAATTAGACCATGTGGTATTATAGGGGTATTTTGAGTGAACATACGAAATTATCATAATTTTGCTGCACCAATTTACAATGAGTTTCATCATTCTTTTACCTCACATCATCAATGCTAACACTAAATAGAGTGTCAAATATGCGTGGTGTCTCCTTTGTAGAATAAATATATTTTACAGATTGAAAAAAGTCAGCATGAGTGAGAAATAAAAGTTTAACAGGACATCTTGCAACATAACTTGAAAAAATCTGGACAATAGCACGATTGTTGTGGTATTGTTGTAAGTAAAATGGAGCTCAAGAGAGGCAACTCATGTGAGGATATTCACAACCACCATAGCAAAGGTAATTCAAACTGAACTGACAAATCAACTGGACCTTAAAAAATATAGTTGGTTGTTAGCACCTGCATACAACTGAGCAAGAATGTAGATATGAAGAACCTTTCTATCGATTGCCCAGCTAATGAATCGAGCAAAGGAAGTGATTATTTTTGTATAGTGGTAAGAAATCAGCAAAAAAAACTTTTTAAAAAGTGCTCATGTGACTGTAACCTGCAAGAAGAAAAATAAAGCATTGGTTAGAGCACCACTGTTTAAATTTATCATCCAAGCAACCTATTGAGAGGACTTCCCCCGCAAAATAAAATAAAACCTATTGAGAGGACTTCTTGGCTAACAACATTTGGAGAAAAACTTAGCTCACTGTAACGGTTAATGGCAGCTCAATCGGCCGGTCTCACAGATGGAATCATGTAGATGGTTTGAGAGAAGCTCTTGAGTATTCACTGACTGCAGCATCGACGAAGATGAGAATACAACAGGTTGTCGAGACAATAGTGGCTTGAAACTGTGTTAAACAATGCGTATATAACGGATGCACAAAAAACACAAGACAGGGAGGATAAGGTCAGTCTACATAGGAAATTTATCACTCACCTGGCAAGCTCTAAACGTCAAACTGTTTCTCCATCCGTTGTGATCGTGCCAACTGTCAAGCACAATTTCACAGAAACACCATACCAACCTAGCAGTAGCTAGGAAACAACACACAATTAGCTTTCTAATAATAACCAAGGTAGTCAGTTCCTCATGCAATTTCATGGAACATGTCGTGGTATTGTCGAATCTGGCCGGGACAGGGGTGCCATCCAGCTAGGTAGAGAGGTGGGTGTAGGAGATGTAGGTAATTCCGGTGACGGGATGAGCACGAGTTTACCCAGCTTCAGATCTCGCAACGGTGGCGAAATCCTACGTGCTGCTATAATTCACTATAAGGCAATATGCGCCGATTACAATGAAAGTTAGAGCGTGCCCTACGGCATCCCTTAGACCGGATTATAAAGGCGTCTGGACCTAGGGCTTACAGGAAGCAACCTAACCGACTAAGTTACAGAGTTCTACTCTAATCCGGCTTGGGCCTTGCCTTGGGCGTTAAGTCGACATCAATGCAAGCCGCCTTCTGGAACCTTCCATTAGCCGGATGGGCCTCCTGCGCTTCATCGTACTGGGCCGCCCGGTAAGCCGGATTTCGGCTTACCACCACTATGGGCCACCCTAGTACGCTGGCTTTAGTCACTTCCGTGTTGCTACCTGTTCGGCATATCCCTAACAGTAGCCCCCGGAAAGCTTCAAGTTCTTCAGCGGTTGGCTTTTGTCTTCCGGCAATGCGTTGTTCGGGAAATTCTTCATTTTTGCTCATCCAATTGTTGGTACTAATAGTATTGCTGGAGGTCCTTTTCCAAGTTCCACAATTCATGAATTTGATAAGAATGATGATGTCTTTGATTTCGAAAAAACTTGATATTTGGTATTGCGCCTAGCTAAAAGGCGTTAGAGAAAAGCGCTTGTTGGGAGGCAACCCATGTCGTCGTGGTGAACAACAGATGCCTAGGGGTAGGCTTAAGTTTGGGGGCCGATTGGACGCTAGAGGATTCGGGGAGGGATTGTGCAATAGAAATCACACGAACACACACACGATTTACCCAGGTTCGGGGCCCTCGTGAGGAGGTAAAACCCCTACTCCTGCTTGTCTGATCTATACTTGTGTATCAATCGGTATTACAAAAGCGCTCCTTGAGCTGTGTAGCTAAGCAGCACCAAGCTCCCGCGGAGAAGGGAGCTAGCGGAGAGCGCTGGGGGAAAAATGAACCAAGAGGGCTGCTCTCTCGTGCCTCCCGTCTCCTCCCCCTGGTGCTCTTTAAATAGAGAGCCCAGGGGACAAGCAGGGGACAAGGAGACAAACGTCACTATTCTAGGTACACTATTGACGATGTGACTACTGGGGTCTCGTCACACTATTGGCGCGTCATGCACGCACTGCAGCCATGTGGCCTGCGTCCTGGTCAGCTGGTCCTTTGCTCTTATCCTTATCTAGCTTCTGCTTGGTCAACAGATAACCGTACCGGGTACGAGCCTGGGCGTCCCAGTACCCGGTTCGCTTGTGATGGCAAAGCCGGCGCCGATCCTGTAATCGGCCTCCTGCCGAGTGAAGAGGTGCTAGCCCTGTACCTGGACACGATCCGGGGCCATGTATCCCGGTTCCCTGTCTCGTACTGGAGATCGACTGGCCCGGCTGTTGGCAGACGATTCGGTCGCTGGTGCCGGAACCCGGCCGAACACGCCAGTCTGCTTCCGAGCGATGCACCTGTCCCGGTACGGAGCGCTGGAACTCGGCCTCCCAAGGATGCATCGATCCGTCCCGGGCTGGAGCGCTGGAACTCGGACTGCCGAACCATCCTCACGGTGCCAGCGATCGATCCTCCCTACGTCGACCCGGTCGCTGAGACTCCCGACCGAGGCGTCGATCCGGCCTGGAGACCCCGGCCCAGCCGGATGGAGAAGCATGGCCCAGCCGGGGTAAAGTGACCTCGGCCCACCCGGGTCAAAGACTCTTGGCCCAGCCGGGATCCGAGACTCGGCCCGGCCAGAAGATGAGACTCGGCCCAACCGGGAGCGAGACTCGGCCCAGCCAGCCGCGGGATTCAGCCCAGCCGGGTATGGAGCTTCTGGCCCAGCCGGATACTGGGTGATTCGGCCCAGATTAGCTTTCTTTCCTTTTCCTTTATTATTATCCTGTATCAATTTATCTCCCTTTTATCTCTGTTATTAACATAATCACCACGTAACTTTGGGATACCGGGGGTAACATCCCCGACAACCCATCTTTTATTTTTAGTTTTCTTTTTGCTTTTCTTGAGTCATGAAGTTATTACCTCTGTAGCAACTTCATTGTATCTTTTTCTTTTGGTTTTTTGTACCAAGTTTAGCCTCTAATGCATTGAAAGTGCGAGGTATTGTGTTGCTGTCCAAAAACAGATTCTGTGCGCCTGTTGCACGAAAATCCTAAAATCGCCAGAATTTTATCTTTTTCTGATAATGTTTTACAGCAAGCCTGATGATTTTATCTATCTTTCGTTAGTTTTAAGTTTTTTGATTTGAGCTGCAGAAGTGCCTCGAAAAATTCGATCTTTACAGACTGTTCAGATTTTGACAGATTCTGCTTTTATTTTGCATTTGTCTCTTTACCATCGTCATATGTGATACTCTAGGGGTAGAGTGCCATATTGAGGCTTAGTAAACAGTAGATAATGTCTAATGAAGTTGGTTTGCAATTTGTCATGAGTTGAACACATGTGCGTTTTAATTTATGAGCACTAACCCTCTAATCAAATTATGAGAAGTTTTGTGTGAAGTGAGTTTTTAAGTTTCCAAAGGAGAGGAATATGAACAAATCGAGGATGGATCAGAGCTCAATCTTGGGGATACCCCCATGGCACCCCCTCTGAATATCAAGAACTATCAAGAGTCAAAGCTTGGGGATGCCCAAGGCATCCCCTCATCTTCATCGACTATCATAAGGTCGTCTTCGTTGAACTTCGTTTTTATCACTTTACATATTATGTGCTATGCTTGGAGCATATTTTTACTTTCAGTTTTGTTAGTTTGTTTTCTAGTCATATCTTTGTTGGATCCTAGCTTTATTTGTGTGGGAGAGAGACACGCTCCGCTTTTTCGTTTGAATACTCCTTTGCTTCGCTTATATCTTTTTGAGTATTCTTAGCTACTGTCTGTTTTCTAGTAAGCTCTCACTTTTAGCTTTTATCTTTTTTAGAGCTGCTAGTTGTTAATTTAAACTCTCTTGTTCTTCACTTATACTTGTTGGAGAGTTGTTGTTGAAAAATTGCTTGAATTGTCAATGCGACAAAATGCTGTTTGTGTGATGATAGAATAAAATGAAAAGCCTGCGTAGTTTTGTAGATCATGGTGTGGATACTTGATGCTTCTCAATTGTTTTGAGATGTTAAGTTGAATGCTTAAACTTATTGGTTATTTGAGTGGAATTGATTAGTAAATAAATATGGTTGAAAGCTTGAAATTGTGTGGTTTTTCACAGTTGTTAATTCATAATGCTAATCTTTTCATCAAAAGAATTGTTTGGTCAACAAGGGAGACGGTGTAGAGTTTTTATGGTTATGACCGGTAAATGTCTTATGTTGTTCTGTTACCGGTTATTGTTAGATGTTTGCTTCAAACACTTTTTTTTTCTAAGCCTAAAATTTGTACTGAGTGTATGGTTCACTCGTGCATCCAATCCCCAAAGCCAAACTTTCTTGCCAGCTGAGTCCACCATATCTACCTATGCATGGTATTTCCTACCATTCCAAGTAAATTTGTCATGTGCTACCTTTAAAAATTCAAAATACTTCTTCTTTGTGCCTCTGTTTTTAAGCTCATGAGGGAGCAATAGAGAGCTAGATATAACTTGTGACAAGCGAGGTAATTTCCCCCCTTTCACCCGGTGTTGATGGATTACGTCTTCACTTGAATCAACCCAAGAGCAGCTTAAGCAAAAATATAAATATAACTCACAATTCTCCTCCACGCAATGCAAATCTGAGAAATCAGCCCAAACATTGGACAGTGGTGAAACCAAGGAGAAAGAAGAGCGTACTTGCTATTCTAAGAACCAGCTGCTCTCACAAGTCTAAAAACCTTGCTTGTCATGAGGGACTAGATAGTTTCTCTGTTGTGAAGTCGTTGACGAAAGCATGCATACCTCAAAATCATTTTACTTCTGTTTTAAAAACCAAAAAGCTCTAGCACATGACTAATCCCTGCTTCCCTCTGTGAAGGGCCTTTCTTTTACTTTTAATGTTGAGTCAGTTTTCCCTTTTTACTTCTATCTCCACAAAATCAAACATCTAGCATTGACCCTAGGCATCGTTGAGCATATTACATTATCAAGATTAAACATGAATCTTTATATTGACTTTATCTATAAGATAAGCCGTTGGAAGTTGAAGCTCTTTGCTAATGCTTACATCTTCCTTTGTGTTGATTCTCAAACACTTTTGTCATGGAATTATTATCATTGTGAATTAGTCAAATATGTTGATCACATTGTTTTCATGTCTTCGACATACTATTTATGAAAGGTTTTGCTTGGATGATTCAACTTGTTTATTCATTGCTTTCTTGCTATCAATTATAGACAATTGTTTTGGATCTCTTCATTCACATGATGGGTCGCAGCATGGAAAACAAAAAAATTCCTACGCGGCAAGCAGAATAAACCCCAAGGATCTAGATCTACTAGATGAAGATAGCGAAGGTGAGATCCAATCTCTTACCCTTGAAGATCAACAAACGCGTTTTGTCGGTGCAAGGGTTGGTTAGTCGATCCCCGCAACTAGACTCGTCTAGTCGCGAGGAGATGTATTATCCTCGAGATCCAATCCGGTGAAGTGCAGCAACGGGCAGCACCTCCGCGGTGTCCACACGTACAGCTCGATGAAGACGTCGACTCCTTGATCCCGCAAGCGAGAGGACGTGGCCTTGATGATCTCAGCAGCACGACGGTAGTGCCGGTGATGATGACGATCTCCGCGATCAGGGCTTCGCCAAGCCAAGCAAGATGAGAGGGAGAGGAGCAAGGTGCAGCAACCCCTAGGGCAAGGGGTGGTGCGGCTATGGTGTGGAGGTGGAGGCGGCGCAGCCCTTCGGGGAGGGGTGCGGCTAGGGTTAGGGTTAGGGTGAGGGGGTGGTGCGGCTAGGGTGCTTGGGGGGCAGCCTCTTGGTGTGCCGCACCCCCTTCCCCTCACCCCTTTATATAGGTGGAGGGGGGAGCCCTAGGGCCGGCCGGCCAAGGGGTGGCTTGGCCCCCAAGCCGAGTCCCCCTAGGACTCCTCCTAGGGTTGGCCGGCTCCCCCCTCCTAGGCCAATTCGGTTTGGCCCATGTGGGCCTTAGGTGGTGCGGCTGGCCCAAGTGGCCAACTGCACCCCTTTGGTCCATGTGGGCCCCATACTATATATGGTCCCACTTCTAGACCATTCTAGAACATTCCGGAACCTTTCTGGTACCCTGCAAATAATTCCGGAACTTTTCCGAAACCTCCGGAAACAACTTTCCATATATGAATCTTATTCTCCGGACTCCTCCGGAACCTCTCGTGACGTGCGGGATCCCATCCGAGACTCCGAATCACCATTCGTTCGTTTCATCATTTAATTCATCGCAAAACCTAATTTCATCGGAACGTTAAGTGTGTGACCCTACGGGTTCGAGAATGCATAGACATGATCATATCAATAATTAATAGCGGGACCGGGATGCCCATATTAATTCCTATACACTCAACGAAAACCTTTTTCTCGATTGAACCACGATGCCGGAGATTCAATTAATCTCATATACGATTCCCTTTGTCTCACGATATTTTACTTGCCCGAGATATAATCGTTGACATCCCCATGTCTAGTTTTATCTCGTTACCGGCAAGTTCTCTTTACTTGTCCATAATATAGGATCCTCGTGATTACCACCTAATCACCTGTCTGCAGACTTTTGATGCTATATTACCGAGAAGGCCTGGAGATATCTTCTCCGTCACATGGAGGGACAAATCCCACTCTTGATTCATATCACCCAACAACCCACCATCGGAGATGCCTGAAAGCCACCTTTATAATCACCCAGTTACGAAGTGACGTTTGATATCCACAAAGCATTCCTCCGGTGAACGGGAGTGATATAATCTCATGGTCTAAGGAAACTATATTTGGCATATGAAAGTGTTGAGAACAAAACTTTTGTGACACGATTAATTGCAACTTCTTTATTTGGGTCATGTCCATCACACCATTACTCTTAATGATATGACTCCGTTATCAAGTGACTATAACAAGTCCATAGTTAGGAAACTCTAACTATCTCTTGATCAACGAACTAGTCCTGTAGAGGCTCACTAGGGACTCCGGGTGTTTATATTCCACACATGTATTATGTTTCCATTTAATACAATTATAGCATGGATAATAAACTATTATCATAAACGTGAATATGCTTAATAAACCATTTTATTATTGCCTCTAGAGCATATTCCCAACAGTCTCCCACTTGCACTAGAGTCAATAATCTAGTTTACATTTCCTCGATCCAACACCCATGGAGTCTCACTCATGAAGTCTCAGTGCTGATCATGTTTGCTCGTGCAAGAGGTTCTGTCCGTGCTCTGTACTTTACAGCTCTTTATGTCCTTTGCAAAAATATGTAACTGTCATCTAAATTGACATTTACTTTATCATCACATGATAAACTTCCTATCATCCCATGATAAAACTCATTATCATATAATGCATATAATATGTTTGGTTATAGAGTGAGATATTCGTATCCTTTTATGCCTATATGTATGATCAGTCAAATGGACTTTCTCATAACATATGCATCCGGAACTCACTCGATCTTGAAACAACTTTCTCAAACCAAAATATTATATCTTATTTCAATCCTTGAATTAATCATATACTCCTATATGTTGTAGACTTAACAAATCGACAGTGTAACTTTGCACTTCGATATTTCCGATCATGCTTTCGCTGCGCTGCTCTGACTCTAAAAGATCTCCAATTTAGTCTGGCTTTATGACTTCAACCAAGTCTACCATTTTCTAAATTTATCTCAATTTCATGAAAAATGACTCCTCATTTAACATGTTCTTACAATTAAGAACTTGGGTCACTTATCGTCATATACAAACACATGGTTCTTATATGTTGAGACCTATGAACAATTCATAGTGAATTCCAACATATCCTCCAACCATCAATTTTGTACTGAGTTCTCAACTCAATGACTTTAATATTTATCAAACTCATCTATCCTTCATAGATACATTCATCTACATGAATATTTGACGTTCAAACTAACTTCATAAGTTATGCATTGGTCCATGACAACATTTACGAAATCTCCATTTCATTCAAACACGATGTTGTAAACTCCCACTCAAATATACACCATACACATATTAAATTGTGAAGCCACTATGGCTCCCACTCAGAAATATGTTATCTTTATATTTGACCATGATTAACTAGTTCCCACTCAAACATATGTCACCACATATTTTGATTATGGAAATTAATTTCTGCTCTAACTTAATATATGTCACCACATATCTTAATTAGATCTCACTCAGTTTCTTATGCACTTTCTCGACAATTTGGACTCCTCCAAAATTCTTAACTCTTAAGATTCGAGAACTCATATACGAAACGCCAGCACCTTGCCAGCTCTAAGTTTTATTTATTCCATACAAACTCTTTGCAAAATAAATATGTGAAACATTCTTTTCACAAAATCAAGTAACGATTACTTTATGATTTAAACTTAAAATAGAATGACGTTTAGTCACTTTCGTATTTTAAAGTTTCTATTTCTTCTTTTGTAGTTTTGCAGGTATGTCTTGTTTCTCAAACATGACAAGTAAATCATGAATATTATTTTGCAACTCTTGACAAAATTCATATTCTTGAACCCTACTTCTCTTTAGACAAGCTAAACCAAAATTCAATGATCACCATCATTAAAATCTTTTATGTGTCAAGTTTTAACCAACATAGCACTTTACATGTGCCACTTGATACATAAACATGCAAGGTTTAAGCTTTCTAAATTTATTCCAACAATTCTTTTATTCATGAAACCATTTCATGATAAAACCACTAAAATACACAACACAACCAAACACATTGGTTTGTCCCTTTTAGTCTCACATTGTGGAATCTCTAATTCATAATCTCATATGACCATTCTACAAAACTCCATTTGCTTTGGTTTTTAATTATCTCATAATTATTGAAACCAATATTTCACATAACTCATATGCGAAACACAAATCATTAAATAGATCCTTTATTTAAAACAGAGTGTTATCAAAATAAATCTAAATGATACAAATAAAACCTTAAATTCAAAACCCTTCTTTGTGACCACATAATATCAAATATAATGTGACTACAACATTTTAGGTTTATCAAAACACTTTTGAATAATTTCTAAATATTGTAATTTGTGATAACACTTGTCACAAGTCTCCATACTAAACAATAACTCAAATATTTTGTCTCTTTTGATCAAATCGAAAAGACTCAATTATCTTGTTAACTTAATATCCTCCACTTCCATGGTCTCATCATGACATGAATAAATACTCCTATTTACTCATTCACGATAAGATAATGATGTCTCTTATTCACTGAAAAAATTCCACCAACACTTGTGTTTACTTTCCAGTTACTCATGGCATTTTCAGAAAATGGCATTTTTAATTATGCTACTTGGTGATGCGCATCAGAATACTCACCAACACTATAGCACAACTAAAAACAAATCTCATCATTAAGTATTGGATATTTTAGCATGTCTTTATTTTATAAGTGTTTAACTAATTTATCGTTTAAATCTAACAAAGGACAATAATCTCATAATCAAAACGTGATCTCCAAAAAGGATTACTCATGAAAATAGAACAACCACTTGTCTTTAACATGAATGACCGTCTCACAAACCGAGACACACTAATTTAAGATCACACTTAATTCGATTACAAAACTCATTCAAATCCTCTAATTTAAAACGATAAATGTAGAAGTGAAAAGACGCCAGCATCAACTCCTTGATTTGCCATCTTCCCGCGAAATCCACTCAGTCCCTCCATGCACTTCTCAAACGGCTGGCCCTGTTTTCACAAAACAGCACAAGTATCAAATACTTAGCTCACCACAAGTGTAAATGGGACATTTAAACATTTATAACCAGTATATCAAAATATACCTTCTGCATTGACTACTTCTCCTGCTATGGGTTCCACTTTAACTTGACGCAGCCGGGAAATAAACTCACAGAAAGTGATCGAATCCCTTCCCATGATATAGTTCCTGACATAATCCTTATAGCTGGGGGGAAGCGAGCGCAGCACCCCATCTATTGCCATCTCGTCAGTTATTTCATGGTTCCAAACATCCACCATAGTATAATACAGCCGGTGCATCTTACTTAGGTGTTGTTCCAAGCAAGTGTTTTCTTCCATCTTAGTTGAAAGAAAATCATCCAAGCATTCAAACCTTGCAACTCTAACTTGTGCTATGAACCTTCTTTTCAGTTCATCGACAATCTCCATTGCGCTCAAGTTTCCAAATTTTCTACCAAGGTTAGAATCCATGAAGGTGCATATCAGCCACTCGACTCTCAAGTAGGTGGTCTTTTGATCGTACCACTCCATATACCCTTCATAGTCAGCAGTAACATCAGGGCATTTTTCTAAAGGTTCATCTATCACGTAGAGCTCACCATTGGTGTGAAGGGCTTCTCTCAGACGCATGTACCACTCAGCAAAGTTTGACCCATCAAGACGCAGCTCCTCAGCAAGAAACATACTACTGTAGTCGGCCATGATCTACAAGGATTTTGCAAAGACATCTTTAGGACACTTTGTTTATGATAATTTTAGTTCAACTTAATCAAATTAAATATGAACTCCCACTAAACTCAACATCTCTCTGGTTGTTTAGTGACACATGATCCAAATCCACTACACCACAACCGATCATCACGTGAGATGATGTAGCTTCAATGGTGAACAACTCAGTGTTGATCATATCATTCATATGACTCGTGTTTAACCTTTCGGTTCCGTGTTCCCGAGGCCATGTCTGTACATGCTAGGCTCGTCAAGACAACCGTAGTATTTTCGCATGTGCAAACTGGCTTGCACCCGTTGTATGCGAACCTAGAGTCTATCACACCCGATCATCACGTGATGCTTCGAAACGACGAACTTTCGCAACGGCGCATACTAGGGGAGAACACTTAATTATCTTGATATTAACGTGAGAGATCACCTTATCATGCTACCGTCGCGATCACATCTAAGCATAACAATAAGGTGCATAAAAGGGATTAACATCACATGCAATTCAAAAATTGTGATATGATATGGCCTTTCTTCTTATGCTTTTTGATCTCCATCTTCAAAGCACCGGCAAGATCTCCATCTCCGGCATGATCTCGATCATCGTGGCGCCATCACCATGGTTGTCCACCAACTATTGCAACTACAACTAATGCTACTCTTAGCAATAAAGTAAAGCAATTACATGGTGATTCAATGACTCGCAGGTCACATAAAATAAAAGACAACCATATGGCTCCTGCCGGTTGCCGTACTCGTCGACATGCAAGTCGCGAAATATTACAAACATGATCATTGCAAACATTATCACAAATCACATTGTCCATATCATATCACTTGACCCCCTCTGCAAAAACAAGTTAGACGTCCTCTAATTTGTTTATGCAAATTTTACGTGGCTTGGGTCAACGAGATATAACCGTTCTAATCTACGCAAAACCACAACGGTGATACAATAGTTGCTTATTTACTCATCCTTTTGAAAGGCCTTCCATTGAAAATTGCATCCTTACTAAAGCAAGAGAAACAGACACCCGCCAGCCACTTATGCAAAACAAGTTGCATGTCAGTCGTGGAACCGGTCTCTCGTGCGTGGACGAGTAAGGTTGGTCCGGGCCGCTTCAATCTCACAATACCGCAAAGATGCAAAGTGCACGCGAGAAGGTAGCAACATAAAATATCAATGCCCACAACTCCTTTTCGTTCTAATCGCACCAACATCTACGAATAGATCTAGGCTCTGATACCACTGATGGGGTCGCAGCATGGAAAACAAAAAAAATTCCTACGCGGCAAGCGGAATAAACCCCAAGGATCTAGATCTACTAGATGAAGATAGCGAAGGTGAGATCCAATCTCTTACCCTTGAAGATCAACAAACGTGTTTTTTCGGTGCAGGGGTTGGTTAGTCGATCCCCGCAACTAGACTCGTCTAGTCGCGAGGAGATGTATTATCCTCGAGATCCAATCCGGTGAAGTGCAGCAACGGGCAGCACCTCCGCGGTGTCCACACGTACGGCTCGATGAAGACGTCGACTCCTTGATCCCGCAAGCGAGAGGACGTGGCCTTGATGATCTCAGCAGCACGACGGTAGTGCCGGTGATGATGACGATCTACGCGAGCAGGGCTTCCCCAAGCCAAGCAAGAGGAGAGGGAGAGGAGCAAGGCGTAGCAGCCCTTAGGGCAAGGGGTGGTGCGGCTATGGTGTGGAGGTGGAGGTGGCGCAGCCCTTCGGGGAGGGGTGCGGCTAGGGTTAGGGTTAGGGTGAGGGGGTGGTGCGGCTAGGGTGCTTGGGGGGCAGCCTCTTGGTGTGCCGCACCCCCTTCCCCTCACCCCTTTATATAGGTGGAGGGGGGAGCCCTAGGGCCGGCCGGCCAAGGGGTGGCTTGGCCCCCAAGCTGAGTCCCCCTAGGACTCCTCCTAGGGTTGGCTGGCTCCCCCCTCCTAGGCCAATTCGGTTTGGCCCATGTGGGCCTTAGGTGGTGCGGCTGGCCCAAGTGGCCAACTGCACCCCTTTGGTCCATGTGGGCCCCATACTATATATGGTCCCACTTCTAGACCCTTCTAGAACATTCCGGAACCTTTCCGGTACCCTGCAAATAATTCCGGAACTTTTCCGAAACCTCCGGAAACTACTTTCCATATATGAATCTTATTCTCCGGACTCCTTCGGAACCTCTCGTGACGTCCGGGATCCCATCCGAGACTCCGAATCACCATTCGTTCGTTTCATCATTTAATTCATCGCAAAACCTAATTTCATCGGAACGTTAAGTGTGTGACCCTACGGGTTCGAGAATGCATAGACATGATCATGTCAATAATTAATAGCGGGACCGGGATGCCCATATTAATTCGTATACACTCAACGAAAACCTTTTTCTCAATTGAACCACGATGCCGGAGATTCAATTAATCTCATATATGATTCCCTTTGTCTCACGATATTTTACTTGCCCGAGATATAATCGTTGACATCCCCATGTCCAGTTTTATGTCATTACCGGCAAGTTCTCTTTACTCGTCCATAATATAGGATCCTCGTGATTACCACCTAATCACCTGTCTGCAGACTTTTGACGCTATATTACCGAGAAGGCCTGGAGATATCTTCTCCGTCACATGGAGGGACAAATCCCACTCTTGATTCATATCACCCAACAACCCACCATCGGAGATGCCTGAAAGCCACCTTTATAATCACCCAGTTACGAAGTGACGTTTGATGTCCACAAAGCATTCCTCCGGTGAACGGGAGTGATATAATCTCATGGTCTAAGGAAACTATATTTGGCATATGAAAGTGTTGACAACAAAACTTTTGTGACACGATTAATTGCAACTCTTTATTTGGGTCATGTCCATCACACCATTACTCTTAATGATATGACTCCGTTATCAAGTGACTATAACAAGTCCATAGTTAGGAAACTCTAACTATCTCTTGATCAACGAACTAGTCCTGTAGAGGCTCACTAGGGACTCCGGGTGTTTACATTCCACACATGTATTATGTTTCCATTTAATACAATTATAGCATGGATAATAAACTATTATCATAAACGTGAATATGCTTAATAAACCATTTTATTATTGCCTCTAGGGCATATTCCCAACATCACATCCTTTGATTTGCATCACTATCTTGATCAAGAATGTGTTGGTTGCATGTCTCATCAAAAATTATTTGTTATCACTTACCTACTCGAGGACGAGTAGGAGTTAAGCTTGGGGATGCTGATATGTCTCAAACGTATCTATAATTTTTTAGTGATCCATGCTAGTTTTGTGTTATTGTCACATGTTTTTACTATCAAATATATCATTTTTATGCATTTTGTCGGACTAACCTATTGACAAGATGCCAAGTGCCAGTTCCCTGTTTTTGCTGTTTTTGTATTTCAGAAAAGTCACAACAGGAAATATCGTCGGATTGCCCTCAAAATTTACGGAGATTTTTTATGCAACGGAAGACACACGTGGACCAAAGGGCGACCTGGGGGCCACCCAGGGGCCAGGGGCGGGTAGCAGCCGCGGCCCCACCTTGACCTGCAGGTGGGGCCCGCCCTGCCCTCTGGGCACCGCCTCGGCCCCCTCCGACGCCTATAAAATCCCTTTTGACCTAAAACCGAGAGGGCGGCCATTATTTTCCAGAAACTCGACCCCGACGCGCCGTCACCAAAAACCTTATTTCGGGGTCCAATCTGAAGCTGATCCCGGCACTCTTCCGGAGGGGAGATCGATCTCGGAGGGCTCTTCATCGTCATGCCTTCCTCCGGGATGATTTGTGAGTAGTCTCACCTTGGACTACGGGTCCATGGCAGTAGCTAGTTGGTAGTCTCTCTCTCTTGTGCTTCATGTCTTATAATCTTGTGAGCTGCCTAACATGATCAAGATCGATTATTGTAATGCTATGTGATGTGTTTGCTGGGATCCGATGGATTATGAAGTTATGTTTAGATTGTGCATGATTCTTATATGAGTAATTTATGTTCTTGCATGCTCTCCGATGTGCGTATTTACTTTGGCCAAGTGATTGTGTGTATCTCCAAGAGAGGGTATTTATGCTAGATAGTGGGTTCATGCCCCCTTTTGTTCCTGGGCACGAGTGACAGAAACGTCTAAGGGCGAGGGTGTGCTGTTGCTACTAAGGGTAAAACAGTGGTGTTAATGTCTCTTTTGATATTAGTATTGCTTACTTCATGCACTTTACTTAATGCAATTGTCTGTTGCTTGCAACTTAATACCGTTGGGTGACAGGCTGGATAGCGATCTCACGATGGACTTTTTAGACAAAGACGCAGTTGGACTCAGCGGTCTTTGTTCATTGTCGTGATGCCTCCATAAATATTATCATGTCCTTTTTGTCATAGCTAAATTGGGTTTGTGTCATGATCTTGTCAATTGCCTAGTCGTAATTCGTTCACCCATCACATGCATATTTTATTTACTTGAGAGACTCCACTAGTGAACCCATGGCCCCCTGTCCATCTTTTTACATTGTTTACAACCTCATTAACTTGCTTTTAATTATTATTATTCCTCTGGTCACTTTTCATATTTCATCTATTTCATCATACAATTAACCACTTTGTTTTCTGCGAGACCGGAAAGATTGACAACCTTTCCGCCGTTGGGGGCAAAGTATTTTGGTTGAGTGTGTGCAGGTCCGCGTCTGTTGAAGGTCAAGCGCCAGAGATCTTCAACATTCACCTCGTTGTTGATTTCAAAGTCCTACTGGTTCGATAAACCTCGGTTCATTAAACGAGGGAAAACTGCTACTAGCTGCAATTCCGCCTTCGCTTGGGGCACCACCCAACTTATTTTAATACAGCGGCAGAGATCTAGATCTACACTTCCACCAAACCATATATCCTCTAAGTGAGGGGAACCCTTTAGATTTAGATCTTGGAGTTGCTTTGTGTTCCTCTTTTATTCTTCCTCTCAAATCCCTCCCTAGCATTAGTTGCTTCGGTTGGATTTCGGAAAGAAGGACTTGACCACTTAGTGTGTTCTTGCCATTGCATTTGGTGCATCGGTTTGAGTTCCCCACGGTGATACGTGGGATTGAAGTTCGAGAAGCTTGTTACTCTTGGGTGCATAGGGGTCCCAAGAGTTTGTGCCTCTTGGCTGCATTGTGCACCCTAGACGGTTGTGTGCGCTATGGGAGCCTCCTATTGTTTGGAGGTAGGCTCGGGCAAATTGTACGGGTTTGGTCAACGCCCTCAAGAAGACCTCATTGTACGGGTTTGGTCAACGCCCTCAAGACGACCTCATAGTGGATGAGCAAATCCCCATCGGGTATTCCCCACGGGAGGAGCTCACGGAGAATAGGGTGAGCACGGACGTGCTTGTAGGAGGGCCAAGGAGCCTCCACACCTCTCCAACGTAGACGTACTTCCATTGGGAAGGAACTACGGGAATCAAAACTCCGTATCCACTTGTGTCGGTTATCTCTATAACCAAACCTTTACTTATGCATTTACTTTGTGATAGCCATCGAGCTTGAAGTTATATATCTTGATATCCTTGTTGTTAACTTGCCTGGCATAATTTGTTGGTGCACATAGGTGAACCTAGTATATTAGGTTTTGGGCTTGATAAATTAAACGTTAGTTTTATTCCGCATTTATTCAAGCCTTAAATGATGAACCTTGCACACTCATTTAGAAGTTGACAGGTTCATGGGAATCCTCCGTCAAGTCATTTTATTTTGGCATGCATTTTAGCGGGAATGTATCTTATAGGTTCCTATGGAAAGTGAAAATCCCCCCCAGGGTCAAAATATTCATTTGTTTGATGCTCAAAAAAAAGTATCCTAACCACAGATGTGTTGTTACACAATAGGGGAGAGATGTGAAGCTAAATGCCTTTTCTATGGAGAAAATTAGTTAATTTCCTTTTTCCCTATGTCCACAAGCTAGATATATCTCAAATGTGGTCACTTATATAGTAGGGGTTAACTACCCATTCACATCAATGGACCAATGTGTGTCTAGATTTCTCAAAAAATAAAGTGTGTCGAGATGGTTAAAAAAATCATAGGAAAGCAAAGAGAAAGTTAATGGTTGTAAAAATTGTCGCAATGATCGTGATCTGCTAAGTAGCAATCTCGCAACAGTACTGGTGTTAAAGGATCGATCTTTCACTCATGGACCATTCGCGAGTCGAACTCACTCTCTTGCCACACATTTGACTCACGAAATTGAGTTGGACTCATTCACTGTTGATATTTTTGTAAGATCGTTCATTCTTCACTCTCTTGCTATTACCTGCAGGGAATGAGGCAACCGACGGGTCACCCGCAATAAAAAGGATCTGGTTTGAGTTGCGGAGGTGCACCCTCAATTTTCTTCATTCCGCATGTAAGAAAGGTTTCCAAAGAAGGCTTCTTCGTGTCAAACACATGTGTGCCATTAATCGGTGCTACGTGCATGGCACCTATTCCCATGGAAATTCAGAAGTCCTATATACGATCCTGATCTCATGAGCTAATCAACTGATCCTATGGAGTGTTTGCGGTGCGTACTTGTAGTTTGTCACTCGGTGAGCGTTCGAAGCTTAACTTTCTTGGATCCTTTTTTTCTTTTTGGAGATGAACTTTTTTGGATCATCTTTTTAGAAGAACTTTTCTTTTGAATCTTGGAACCCAACTTGAAACATCGAATAAACCTTAATTGTGACCCTAGGCCGTTGAATCGTGAGCTATTTCATCTAAAAAATTGATCTTGAGCTAATCATTGATCCTATGGACAGTTTGCAGTGCGTATTTGCAGTTAGTCACTGCCTCACTGGGCACCGAGTGTCGAAGCTTGATAACTCTTTTGGGATCTTGGAACCTGGATTGAAATCTCAAATAAACCTTAAAATTGTGACGCTAGGCTGTTGGTGAGTTTTCAGTGTTGAACCCCTTAGGATCATCTAGGTTAGATCAGATCGGTAGAACAGAGATATGAGAGAGGATCGAAGTACCTTCTCCTCGAACAGAACGCACCCGGTGTGCCGGCCATGGTGGAGGTGGCCGGCGATGGCAGAATGGCGGCGGGGTGGAGGTGCTTCCCGTCGCTATCCGGCTCTCCTTGATCGGTAGGTGGAGGTGGGGTGGCCACGACTCTGTCTTGGCGTGCGTGCCCTAGTGGTCCCCACCTCCCTCTTATAGCCGGTGCGACAGGGGCCCACCAACCACAGAACGGTTGGATGCCCCCGATCAGGGCGTAGATCATGGGTCCGGTGGACCGTTGGGTCCAACGGTTGGAGATCAACCTAACATTCTCCCCCTTGATCTCAACTTTTCGCTTTTACTCATTTCATCACAGATCAGTGTATAGAGCATGTTTCATCGTCTCAGCTCAATTGCCGATAGAATCAGACAACTACAATATACCTCTCTGTTTTGAAACAGATTCTTTAATCTTTTGGGCCTCTTTATTGTCCGGAAATCATAGACTATACCATAAAACCCATGTCGACTATGTGTTCTCCAAACACACTGGGCGGTAAGCCTTTAATTAGCAGATCTGCAAACACTTGTGTGTTTCTTTTATCTGTTCCTCTTATGCTCCAAGCATTTCAACATAATTCCGGACTTTCTCCTTTACAACGTATAACCTTGTGTCAATGTGTTTGGCACCACACTTGACTCGTTGTCTTAGGAGTGAATTACTTAATGGTTATTGCTGTTGTCAACCATTATCAATTCCGGGTACAGGTTTCCTTAACCATTTTGCCTGTCCCTCAGCCTCATATGATGCTATAACATGTCTTTACATCACACTGATGTCAAGCTTTTAATTCTTTGGAGCTTTTCCACACAAAAACTCCAAATGTGAAAATTTAGCGACAATTGTGGATTTCGCTATGCATTTCACAAATTCTTCCTTTGTACTCACAACCTTTTGAGAGCACTATTATAGATCTATCTTTGTACTCACAACCATTTGCGAGCACTTGTTTCTTTTAGCATGAGGCTGATATCTTTGATTCCATTCTAGTGATCTATATCTGGATTGGACATTGCGAAAACAACCCAGATACGTGAATTGTCAGGGTAATATTGAGCAACCAACAGCGGAAGCATATGGTACCATATCCATTAGATCCGTTCTATGTTATCTCTTGGAACACTAAAGTTCCCAATTCCATTACCCTTGATAATAAAAACATGCATAGGTTTTCTCGACATGCATGCTTTAGAGACTTCCTCTCAGCATGTCCATGCGATATCTCTAATACCCCTTTTCGTCTTTTCTCAGTAAATCTCGATACTTATAACGAGAGACACTCTATCGAGAATACTCTTTTGAGGACAAGAACTTCTTTTCTCTGTCGGTAGTAGATTGACATCACCACTAGCAAGTAGGATATCATCCACATACACGGGATTAGGAAATGAATTTCCCATTCTATGAGTTTGCACAAATGCGATTGTCCACTCATTTTCTTTAACCCATAATAACTTCTGATTCTAGAGACTTGCTCTAGTCCATAAGATCCGTTGTGTTCTTTACTTTCATCTGATGTAACTCAGATCATTATGTGCCATTAGCACTCATTATAATCTGTTTATTCTCTTAGCGCAAATCTTTCGATTTAAAATCGCTTTTTACATATTTCCTTTGGAGTCACATTGGTGTTGTAGACCCTTTATAGCCTACTGTTTTGGCTCCATTGGAAATTACTTATGAGTCCCAAACATCGTCGGGATTCACATAGTCTCTAATCATTAAGACAAGTAGACACTTGTCAAAATCGATTGAGCGTTGCTTTTAATTTCTGTAAATGAGGCGGGATCAACCTTCATTTAAATTTCTCTGATATAGACTTTATAGTCATCTGTTTTTCTCATATGGGATGTTGTTGCTCTGTCATTGCCTAGAGGCAATTCTTTCTGTAGTCTTCTATTGCCAAAAACGCAATAGCTCTTACAAGGACCTAAAACACAAGATCCATGTTTACTTGTTTATCTCTATTATAAGCAACAAGCTCCCCCAGATAAAATCTATTCGATCCTTAGGTATGTTCATACCATGCTCCCCCAGATTATTCCATTTTCTCCAAAATGGTGTATCCTTAATCCTTTTTATTTGGGTTTATTCTGTTATTCTGTCAATCTGTCTTCTTTATGGCACTTTGAGTATCGTCCTTAGTCTCCTTTCGGAGATGTAAAATATCTAAGAATACATCTATCTTTTTTACTTTAGGGGGTATCATTATTGTGATCATCGTACTCCCCAGATGATCACAATTCATCATAGATCACCTAGATACATATAATATGCATCACATTATCTGAAGTATAGGGGAGTTTATTCTGTAACATTCTCTATCTCTCTATCTCCCCCTCGAAATGTGGCAAGAACCTTTTTGCCACAATTTGGAAACTTTGATTGTCTGCTTTATTCAAAATAAAGTTGTCTTTTATCTGCTTCATTCAAAATGAAGTTGTCTTTTAACGTATGGGAGTACTTTTTCCTTATACCTTTTCAGAACTCACAAGAGTTCTTTCTCAATGGTATTTTTGCAAGTCACACTTGCATGCCATTCTTATCTTTAGGTTCATCTGTGACTTTATTCTCTTTTGACTCAATAAGTGCTTTATAACTATGATACATAAAGTGTACTGTCGATATAAAAACACATGAGTCATCACATCTTTCTCCTGTCATACAGGATAATTCCTTTGTCAAAATTTTCTCCCGCCATGCGGGTATTTTCCCAGACTTTTCCCACCACGTGGGTATTATTATCGTCTTTTCCCATCATGTGGGTAATTAAGAGACATAGATGCCACAATTGTCTCTTTAGACTGCATATTCAATCATCAAATTCAGAAATAAATCTGAATACTCTTTTATACACATGCTTAATCCGACGTTGGTCAAATTAAGCATTCATGTTGCTCGTTTAAAAAATTTCTTCATGTGAAGTACATGGAAGAAATTCGTTAAACAAAGCTCTGAATGATTTATTTGTTTTCTGCATGGAGAGTACATGAAAGACATTTGTCAAACAAGACTCTCGATGATCTGTTTGTATTCTTGGATTAAAATCCAAGAATTCTTTTTCTTTTGCAGTCATACTTTAGAGAGAACATACTCTCTCTCACTTTATGACCTTTCTTGGTCATCTTTCGGGTAACAAGTACCCATCCTTTTGCTTTCACGAATGAAAACATGAGAATCTTTGTCTGAGAAAATATTCAATAATAATAAACAATAATGAGCATAAAATTAACCCTACTTTGTTCTGGTTAAGGATATGCACATTAAATCTTTAAAACTTTTTTCTGTATTCTAAATCACCGTTGGGCAGAATTAGAATGAAACATCATCTTTCTACACTGATTCTACATCACCGTTGGGTAGAAATAGAATAAATGCACAGAACTTATAAACAGTACGATGATAATGTTTCTATTGCAATAAAGAACTCTATTTAGAAAATAACATTATCATCAACTCTATTGCAGCGGAAACAAGAAATATACATATTTCTATAGTTCAAGAGAATTTCTTGATCTTTTATCTTTTCTCTGAAAATTGATCATTTTGATGCAAAATTATCAGAGATCTAGCCCTTTGACTATGGAACTCATATAATTATAGTACTGCTATCATGATAGCAACGTTGGTCAGAAAATAACAATACCATAATTTAATCTGTTAAACAAGTATCTCTATTTTTCCTCCTCTCTAATTAAATTTTACCGTTGGTTCCAATTTAATTAGAGGAGAGTCCTTTTACTTTATAGTAGAAACTGTAAAATATTCTCTGTATTTCACAAACATTGCATTGTTCTAGTCTGTTCTCTATAAAAATTCAAAAATTTGAAAAGAGATCATCTTCACTTGCCACACATTGTAAATTTGAACGCATCCAGCGCCTCATCAAGATCCGAAACCTGCGAGAGGATCGCACGCATCTTCACTTGCCACAGAGAAAACCTCGTCTTGTAGTCCAGCAACGGTAGATCAAACTTCATCGATGCCATCGCAAAACCCTAATCTGTAACCAAAGCTCTGATACCACTTGATACACGCGATAGCAAAACAACGATGAAATTAAGCAAGATCAAACCAACGGGGGACACGAGATTTTAACGTGGAAAACCCTTCCAACAAGGAAGAGAAAAACCACGGGCGCCAGCCAGCAATACTTCACTATTTCGGGGTGAGGTTACAAACGCGCCGGGATTTACAATGTGTGGCTTATCTCCGACGGCGGCTTACAAGACGTATTTATAGTGGTCCTGACCTAAACTAGGTCGGCAACAATAGGTGTCCTGGTCGGTTACAACTCGTACCGTACCGGCCCAAGCCTACCGGCGACGGGCCTCGCTTCGCTCCGTCGTTAGCCTTCTCACTTATAGAAACGGATTTGGATCACCATAAAATAACACTCCACCTTGAGCCAAATTCCATCTTGTAGCATCAACAATCCTTCACCCTGAAACATCAAAGAAAACACTTTCGGCGCCAACTAGCCTCTTGGGCTAAACAGTTATACCAACTAAGCTCGAGCAAAGCTCAAACTTAGCAATAGGAACTGGCTTTGTCATCATATCAGCAGGATTATCATGAGTACTGATCTTGCATACCTTCAGCTTACCTTGTGCAACAACATCACGCACATAATGGTATTTGACATCAATGTGCTTTGTTCTCTCATGGAACATCTGATCCTTAGTAAGGTAAATGGCACTTTGACTGTCACAGAACAGGTTAATACAAGTATCATCTCCACAAAGCTCAGCAAACAGACCTTTCAACCAAACAGATTCTTTGCATGCTTCAGCAATAGCCATGTACTCAGCCTCATTAGTAGATTGTGCAACAACACCCTGCAAGGTAGCCTTCCAACTAACAGCACATCCACTAACAGTAAATACATAACCTGTGAGGGACCTCCTCTTATCCAAGTCGGCAGCAAAATCTGAATCCACATAGCCTGCGAGTCCCTCACCAGTCTTGCCAAACTTCAAGCAAGCGTTGGATGTGCCGCGAAGGTACCTGAAAATCCACTGAACAGCTTTCCAATGTTCTTTACCAGGATTAGCCATGTATCGACTGACCAAGCTCATAGCATAAGACAAATCAGGTCGAGAACACACCATGGCATACATTAAGGAACCAACAGCACTAGAATATGGAACTCGAGACATGTGCTCAATATCTTCATCAGTACTAGGACATTGCAATGCAGACAACTTAAAGTGAGGAGCAATAGGCGTACTAACAGACTTTGCATCATGCATGTTAAAGCGATGAAGAACTTTCTTAATGTAATTCTCCTGACTAAGAAATAGCAATCTAGATTTTCTGTCTCTTAAAATTTCCATACCTAGAATTTTCTTAGCAGGACCAAGATCCTTCATCTCAAACTCACTACTCAACTGTTTCTTCAATGTAGTGATTTCTTCATGCTCTTGGCAGCAATTAACATATCATCAACATATAGCAGTGAGTATATAGGCGATTCATCAACACATTTAATGTACACACAGCTATCATATTCAGACCTCTTAAAGCCATGTGACATCATAAAAGAATCAAACCTTTTATACCACTGTTGAGGAGATTGTTTCAAACCGTAAAGGGACTTCTTTAGCTTGCACACGAAATCCTCCTTACCAGGCACTATGAACCCTTCTGGTTGGTCCATGTATATCTCCTCCTCAAGTTCTCCATGCAAAAATGCAGTCTTCACATCTAACTGCTCAAGCTCAAGATCATGCATAGCAACAATACTGAAGAATGTACGAATAGAACTATGCTTGACAACCGGGGAGAACACATCATTATAATCCACACCGGGAATTTGGCTGAAACCTTTAGCTACTAACCTTGCCTTAAACCTTGGAGGCTCATTAGGAGACAAACCTTCCTTTCTCTTGAAGATCCACTTGCAGCGGACGGCCTTCTTTTGTTTAGGCAAGCGCACAACATCCCATGTGCCATTCTTCTCAAGTGATTGCATCTCCTCGTGCATTGCACCAATCCACTTGTCACGATCAACCGAAGCAATAGCTTCAGTGTATGTAGCTGGTTCAGCCTCATGCTCCACCTGTTCAGCACAACTTAGAGCAAAATAAACAACATCACATTCTTCAATTAATCGGTTAGGGGGGACAATATTTCTCCTTGGCCGATCAGCAGCAATGGACGGTTGCTGCAAAACAGGAGGTGAGGTTTGCACAATCTCCTCATCAACAGTTTCTGTTACCTCCTCATCTAGGCGCTCCATCTGCTCCACCTGCAAACGAACCTGTGGTTCGTCCTTATCAGAAGAATCTGGCACAACATCAGTAGTCAGACTGTCCTGATACATAACAGATTCATTAAACACAACACTCCGGCTGAAGAAAGTCCTTTTAGTTTCCGGATTCCACAACTTATATCCTTTCACTCCGGAACCATAACCAAGAAATAAGCACTTAACAGCTCTAGGCTCTAACTTTCCATTATCAACATGAGCATAGGCAGTGCAACCAAAAACTTTCAATTGTGAATAATCAGCCGGCTCACCAGACCATACCTCAATAGGAGTTTTCTTGTCAAGGGGAATGGACGGTGACCTGTTGATCAAGTAGCAGGCGGTGTTGGCAGCCTCAGCCCAAAAACGCCTGTTCATGCGGGCGTTAGACAACATGCAGCGAGCTTTGGAGATGATAGTCCTGTTCATCCGCTCCGCTACACCATTCTGCTGAGGTGTGTACGGGATGGTGTGATGCCTGACAATGCCTTCCTGCCTGCAATATTCATCAAATTCATACGAACAAAATTCGCCACCATTGTCAGTACGAAGCAACTTCACCTTCCTCTCAGTTTGCCTTTCAATCATAACTTTCCACTCTTTAAAAGCAGCAAAAGTATCATCTTTATTTTTCATAAAATAAGGCCAAACTCTTCTAGAGTAATCATCAATAATAGTAAGCATATAACGAGCACCACCATAAGAGGGCTTACGTGAAGGTCCCCACAAATCAGCATGTACATAATCTAATGTACCTTTAGTGGTATGAACGGAAGCATAGACTTAACTCTCTTATGCTTACCAAACACGCAGTGTTCACAGAACGGCAACTTACTCATATTGCAGTCCTTCAGCAGTTCTCTCTTGGCCAATTCTGCCATACCAAGTTCACTCATATGTCCAAGTCGCTTGTGCCAAAGGTTAGTTGTACTTGGATCATCATTAGTAATAACAGCAGCAGTACCAGACAAAGTGCTACCTCTAAGAATATATAACTTGGCAGAATTCATATCACCAACCATAACAATAAGAGAACCTTTCGATACCTTCAGGCGTTTATTCCCTCCGGCATACTTGTACCCGTCACAGTCAAGGGTACTCAGCGAGATCAAGTTTCTCGCCATAGATGGTATGTGTTTCACTCCCGTCAGCGTGCGTGTCATCCCATCATGGGTCTTGATCTGAACAGATCCAACGCCAACAATATGACATTTGTTGTCGTTCCCCACACGCACGAAATCTCCAGTCTGCACAAACTCATAAGAACTGAACCAATCTTTGTTACAGCAAATATGAAACGAACAAGCAGTATCAAGAATCCACTCATCATCACGGGTAACACATGCAGCAAAAACAGCTAAGCATTCACCATCAGAACTATTATCACCAGCAACAACAGCAACCTTACCATTACCGTCAGATTTATTCTTCGGTTGGTAAGTACCGTTCCTTTTCTCCTTGTTCTGCACCTTCCAGCAATCATCAATGGTGTGATTGGTTTTCTTACAATACCTGCAGAACTTGTCTCGTCCTTTGGACTTTGAACGGCCTCTGCTCTTATCTTTGTTGTTGTTGTAGTTGTTATCTCGCTGCTCAGGCCTGCCTCGAACCTGCAATGCATCGCCCTTGGAGGGCGATGCGTCAGTCTGCACCATACCTTTCATCTTTTCCCTGGTCTGTAGGGCCTCACATACTTCCGCGAGGGTTAGATCATCGCGGCTCAACAATATGGTATCTCGCAGATTTGTAAAAGAACTAGGCAGCGAACATAACAACAGAAGAGCTAAATCTTCATCATCATATTTTACCTCCATTGACACTAGGTCGGCCACGATCTCCTTGAAGATCGACAAGTGGTTCATCACAGAACCACCTTCCTGCATCTTGTGCGAGAACAACTTCATCTTCACATGCATCTTGCTGGTTAGATCCTTGGACATGCAGATCGACTCCAGCTTAAGCCATAACGCTGCCGCAGATTTCTCCTGCAGCACCTCTTGCAAAATATCATTAGATAGATGAAGTTGAATTAATGACAAAGCCTTACGATCCTTGCGCTTTTCTTCAGGAGTCCACTCCTTCGCGTCCTTCTTTCCGAACGCATCCAGCGCCTCATCAAGATCCGAAACCTGCGAGAGGATCGCACGCATCTTCACTTGCCACAGAGAAAACCTCGTCTTGTAGTCCAGCAATGGTAGATCAAACTTCATCGATGCCATCGCAAAACCCTAATCTGTAACCAAAGCTCTGATACCACTTGATACACGCGATAGCAAAACAACGATGAAATTAAGCAAGATCAAACCAACGGGGGACACGAGATTTTAACGTGGAAAACCCTTCCAACAAGGAAGAGAAAAACCACGGGCGCCAGCCAGCAATACTTCACTATTTCGGGGTGAGGTTACAAACGCGCCGGGATTTACAATGTGTGGCTTATCTCCGACGGCGGCTTACAAGACGTATTTATAGTGGTCCTGACCTAAACTAGGTCGGCAACAATCGGTGTCCTGGTCGGTTACAACTCGTACCGTACCGCGGCGGGGCCTCGCTTCGCTCCGTCGTTAGCCTTCTCACTTATAGAAACGGATTTGGATCACCATAAAATAACATATACTAATACTGCACCAACTACTACTTAATTAGAGTAGCAGTGTAGACAGCAGCACATGCGGGGGTTGTAACACCGGCCGGATCGTCTTTATGTCGATCGATCGATTCCCCCAACACCAAATCGCTTTCGAGTTGCCGCCAGCCAATCTTATCCCTGCCCGCTAATCAGTTGGGGAGACGGCGGCGCCACCGCCCGGCACCGTGACATGGCATGTACGCCGAGCGCGGTTCGCGCGTTGATTCCGGGCACATACATGGTGGGTGGGCTCTCCGGCCGTCGATGATTGCGAGAATGTTTGCACCGCAAGGTCCTCAACCACTAGGATCGTGTCGTGCTCGCATCGCACATGCTCACAGGCTCACGTACGGTACGGAAGCGGCACCGGAGATGGAGACGAGCGCCGGTGGCGACGTACAGGAGCAAGTCGAAATGATCAAATGAGTCCTCCTTTGTATCTTTCTCCTTCATCCTTGGGACGGCACGCATGGGTAGTCGCTGATGGAGGATGGTCGGCCGGAAACAGGGCTGATGCGTGAATCCAAGAACATGGTGATTAACCTAGCTAGTGATCACTGGAAGTTTACATTTCGTTTCTACTTTTTCCCGATGACTGGGCCTCTCGATTATTTGTCGCTCAGATATGATTTCGATCATTGGCGCGACTGCAGAAAGGAACCACCTCTCGCTCTGTCTATGGCGATCGTATTGCAAGCTAGAAAAGGAGAGGAGGCTTCCTTTATTCCCTCCGGCCCTCAGATGCCCAGCCAAGCCAGCTTCTGCGCTTTGTTCATACAGTAGGACCCAATAGTTTGAGTGATCTGCTGGCCCACAAAAATCTGCCACCTCATTCTGCCTAAACACTAGAGAGCCGTTCGATCGAATCTTATCTGCACTAGTTAACTAGTGCATGAAAATGACATGCACTAGTGGAAAAAGGGGCATTGGTCCCGGTTCCAAAGGGCCTTTGGTCCCGGGTTACCTGCCGGGACTAAAGCCTCGGGACTAAAGGGGGGTTGGCCTTTAGTCCCGGCGGCCCAGGAACCGGGACTAGAGGCCCTCCACATGGGCGCGCAGGGGGGAGACGGGCCGGAACCCTTTGGTCCCGGTTGGTACTACCAACCGGGACCGAGAGTTTCACTTTTTTTTTAACCGAATGTTTTTTTTTGTTTTAACCGAATATTTTTTTTTGTTTTAACCAAATGCTTTCTTTTTGGGGGGGGGTTTAAATCAATAGGTGCCGTGTCGCCGTGTCGTGCCGTGTTGTGCCGTGTCGTCGTGTCCGATGCCGTGTCGTGTCGTGTCGTGTCGTGTCGTGCCGTGTCAGTGGTACTACCATTAATATTTGATTCATATATACATACATAACGTTTGTCACACGTCGAGATCATGTTTCATATATACATACATAACGTCATACGCCGACATAATATTTCTTACACGTCGAGATGATGTCAATTACATGTCCTCGGGCAAAACAAAATTTGCCGAGTAAAAAAATTCTCCATCTCTCTTCAGGACCGCGGAGTTAAAAAATCCCGCAATTTCCTCTTGAAGTGCTTTTAGGCGCTTCGATGGTATGAGCTGGTCCCGCATTCTCTCCATCTAGATCAATATGAATATGTGAGTTGTTTATAACTATATATATATGAAATCATAATAAAATAATTTATGGATGGAAGTCAACACAATATGCATGGTAATAAAAAGTGAGAAGAGTGTATACATACATCACGCGTTCTTTGTTCTCTATCCCGCTCAGAGACAAAAGAGCGTATGTACTCACAAACATAGAATGCACATAAATTTGTCCCAGTTTCCTGCCTCAGACACCACTTTACAAAAAAATAGAATTTAATCAAATAATAGTGAAGCTTCATAATGGTATTGAAATTAGAATTAATCCTGCGTATTCTTGCAGACGCTATATGGACAAGAAATAAAACCATTCGACGGCTTGTTTTTCTCAGCCATACGGAGAAAATAATGCATGCCATTAATATAGTCGGGAAATCGTCGGTCACTGTACATCCATTGCCGGCTCATCTGCATTATATAAATATATCAAAAACTATTGCACTACATCAAGAGTATATAATAGTGACCAAATTAATTAATACAAGTTCATCACATTAAAACCAAAGTAAAGTAATTGTAATGCATAGTCCTCATAAAACATACATTAATTGAAACTAACATACAACTATCTAAATAATTTAAATCCAACACCAAATGCGATCAAAATCGCAACTAAGGTAACTACTGAACCAACAACATAATGGTACCAAGCCTCCTGACTAATGGCATATTTTCTAATATTTTTAATCTTCAAGCGCATTGCATCCATCTTGATCTCATGGGCATGTGCGACGTCGGCAAGCTTGAACTCGTGTTCATCGATGATGTCGGCAAGTTTCAACTCCAATTTCATCTTCTCTTCTAGGCATTGCAGACGAAGATCTTTACTTTTTTCCAATTTTTCTTTCAAATCATTGTTTCCTTTTACAAAATACTCGACAATAGGGTCGGTTGAAATTTCCGGTTCAACTACCTACTAGATAAAAGTGTCTATGTCAAGTTGGTAGGTATAGTTGTTTTAAACACGAAATGAAACAAATAGTTATGAAAATATACCACATCCGAATCATAGACCGGACGAGGGCCGACGGGGGCGGATATCAAAAACCATGACACTATACATATAAAAAAAACATAAGAAAAATATACAACAAATAAATATGCTTTTAAATCATACATGTCATTTTTCTTAAAATAGAAGATAAAGAAAAAAAGCTCACCGAGGTGGTGCCGGTGACGGGACGACGCGGGCTATCGACGGCGGTGAGGACGGGATGACACTAAAATCCACAAATAATAAATTAATTTGAGCTCAAAATGCATATAAAAAATTAAACTCTCTAGCTAGGCATTTCATCAAACACCTTGCTTGCACTATAAACCATAAAATGAGCTAAACTAGCAATGAAATGAGCTAAAGTTGCAACTTCGGAGAAAAGGATGATATTGCTAACCCTTGAATATATGGGGTGCCTTCAATCCTCACAAATGGTGAAAAAAATGGGGATTAACTTGAGTGATGGAGTGGAAATGGAGGAGAAAATGTTGATGAACTCAAGCTAAAAATGGTGGTGGAGCTCGGGTGGAAGATGATATAGGCAGGGAAGAGCCTTTGGTCCCGGTTCGTGGCTGGAACCGGGACCAAAGGGTGCCTGCCAGGGGTCCCACGGCTGCTGCCGCATGTGCAGACCCTTTGGTCCCGGTTCCAGACACGAACCGGGACCAAAGGTCCCAATAGAACCGGGACGAATGGTCCCCAGCGCCCGGGCCGATGGAGCCGGGACCAATGACCCCTTTGGTCCCGGTTCTTTATTGTTGCGGGATAAAAGGGCAGAATGGATGCCCCTTTTTCCACTAGTGATGGCAATCGATCGGCTCACGGAAGATAAATACCGACACGGTACTGTTGTTCCAAAAGATGGGGATCGAGGCCATTGAAATGCACTCCCTCCATTCATAAATATAAGATGTTTTAGTTTTTTTTCTAGGTTTATATGTATCTAAACACACTTTAGTGTTTTTGTTCACTTACTTTAGCTTGCATCTAGTTAACCTGTGGAGTGGCTAAAACATCTTATATTTGGAAACGAAGGAAGTATACAACTATACACCCATTTTTTCCGTGAGAGTTAAAAATAATAGAAAAAAAGCGGCAACAGAAATAAGACTAGTAGCTCCCGCACTTGCCAATCTAGCTGAGCTGATCAGCGTCGCGCTTTGCTCCAAAGCCTTTGGCGCTGCATTTGAAAACTGTATAGACGGTCAAAAGCTTTGGTTTTAGTCTCTAGAGCACGCTTACAAGCAAGGGAAATATACAAGATGACCGCAATCAGGAAAAACATGATATGCCCTGCATGGCTGCAACAGAAATAAGATGGAACGATCGACTCTACCTTGTACCGTTATTTTTGGCACGGTAACTAACGAGAGCACGAGAAGATCCTTCTTCGTCCCATGGAAATTGAAAGCTGCGAGCAATAAGCAGAGCGCAAACTTGAGCTAATTGTGACGTGTATGAGGAAGAAGCATCTGTATAGTGCAGGCACCCATCACGCGTGCTCCACGAACGGAACATTCTAATGGCGATGGCGGGTCTATTATTAGAGCATAAATCTGGTGGACAGTTGGCTGGTCGGGTGTGCCAAACCTAGTGGGCGAGAGAGAGAGAGAGAATAATTAGGGCCCCGGATCCATTAGCTAGCTAGCAATATGCTATGACCCCTTCCTTGACTCCGAATCAATCTAGGCAAAGCGGCCGGCCAAGCTTCCGTCTTACCGTCTTTGTCGGAGAGATCATCGATTGCATCAACGTTGCACTAATAATCTACTCCATCCGTTCCACAATATAAGATGTTTTAGTATTTCTTTTTCGATCTGTATCTAGATATGTTTTAGTGTAAGATTTATTTAAACCTTACACTAAAACATGTCTAGATACGGATGGAAAGAGAAATGCTAAAACATCTTATATTTAGGAACGGAGGGAGTAGCACCTTGCGTATGCGTGGTGCATGCTCGATCTGGCGAGCGCCGTCGGCCGTCACAATCGGACGCCGACGCTGCGGCGGCATCGGCACCAGGTACGCCCGCCCGCCCAACCGAGCCCCAGCCACCGAAATGGGGGGAAATGTGTACAAGACACACGCAGATGCGTTCTGGTATTCCTTGCAAGATTCCTGCCGGGATCCATCCATCGAGTGGCTCTGAAAGCCAAATCTTGGGCCGTGACACACCGCTGTGAGTGCGTTTGTGGATCCATCACGTAAAACGAAGCCCGCATCTGCGTGTCACAAAGGGGGCTGCAATCACTTATCCAAATTTCATTCAACCGGCAGGTATCCATATGGGAATCATTTGATCCACCGGGGAGAATAAATCATAAAGTGATTTCAGTGTTCCAAAAGAGAGAACCCATCAATCTACTCTTTACGAACAGAATACCATATAGTATCAAGCAAGTACATGATATTAGATGTGCGTATTATAATACTCCTTCTGTTAATAAGAGAAAGAAAAATATCCATGAGAAAATACTCCAGATTCAGTACATCATGCTCAGAATTCAGAAAGCTGCAGACAAAGCGACGACCACGACCGTGTGTAGTCGTCGCCGAGAGACAGAGTGGGAAACCGAGACCGGGAAACAGAGCGTGATTTTTTCCGGTCTCGCACGACGTGTACACGGCTGTTACTGAAGTATTATCGACTGCGTTGGAGAACGGGGCTGTAGCCCGATGGTTAGAGTCGTGGAGCGACCAGAGTTTGATTCTACCGTGGAATTCTTTCACCGGTGGGCTTCTTTTGAAAAATCTGGTCCTAGTTACTTCTAGGTCTAGCACTTTTTTTTTGACTGCGTTGGTCCTTGTTCCGGTGGCACCAAATTTCAACGGGCAGGGCATCTATTTTTCTTATATCAAGTTTTAATAGCTGACAGAGCTGACCGCTCTGTAACGGGCAGGGCATCTATGAGAACCATTAGAATCACTTTACGATTTGAGTGTTCCAAAGAAAGAACCGATCGATCCACTCTTTACACAAACATAAAGTACTTATATACGAAGCAATTTGGTGCATAGCGGACGTGCCCAACCGGCAGTGTGGTCGTTTCAAAACGATGTCCGTATTGTGATACTTTCTTTTTGTTACAAAGCTCAAAGGAAAAACATCCATGAACAATTCCTAATATTCTCTTTATTTTCCTTTTCTAGCGCCATGACTAACTGCACTTGGAAGTAATCTATGCTAGGCGTAGCTTGGTTGGCGATGCATAGACTCACTTTTGGAGTTCTCAAAAAAAGCCTCACTTTTGGATGATTTGTTGGGGGCAAGCTAAGAGCAACTCCAGCCGTCCCCCGAGAGCTCCCCAGCACCCCATTTTGGACGTTGGCTGCCCAGTTTCCTCGTAGTCCCCCCCCTCCCCCCCCCCCCCCCCCCCCCCCCCCCCAGCGCCCCCCCAAAGGCCTCGTTTTTCGTCTGATTTGTACCAAATTTTATCCGGCGTCCCAGACCGAACCCAGCGCGTCAGGTTCCGCCTGGGGACACCGGCGAAAGGGAAAAAACGCGCGGGTCAACCCTGTCGGCGAGAGAACGTACATACCCACCAAAGATTCGGCCCTATTCCTCGTCTCCCTCTCCCCGTCGCCGGCACCAACTCCTCCCTTCCGCCGTGAATCGGCCACCAGAATAGTCACCAACCACCGCCAACCACCGTGATGACACGCCCTGCCGTATCCCCCCACCCCCATCCGCCGCTGCCCGAGTTTTCGAGGTGAACTCGACGTCGCAATCAAGCTTCGCGCCTACCCAGCCCGCTAGGTGTTCGACGTTTTGCCAGAGATGGACTCCGACGATGAGGAGATGCTCGCCGCTTTGCTGGAAGAGGAAGTCGACGGCGCCGCCGCGGACGACGAAGAGCACTTGCAGATGCACAGCCGCCGATGCACAGCCGAAGTGCGGTGGTCGGCATCAAATCGCCAAAAGAGCAAGCAACGGCAGCGTGCCGAAGGCTATTGCATGTTGTACGCCGACTACTTCGCCGACGATCCATTGCACGGCGAGAAGACGTTTCGACGCCGTTTCAGGATGAACCGGAAGATCTTCCTCAAGATTGTGCATGGCGTTCGAGAGTTTGACAGATACTTCATTTGCAAAAAGGATTGCACCGGCACGGTTGGATTTTCCTCGCTCCAGAAGTGCACAGTCGCTTGCATACGGAGCTACAGCTGATTCGCAGGATGACTATCTGCGCATGGTCGAGTCCACCATCCTTGAGTGTTTCTACAGGTTATGTAGAGCCGTAGTGGGAGCGTTTGGACCTGAATATTTGCGAACACCCACTGCGGAAGACACTGCTCGGATCCTAGCCGAGAATGAAGCAAGGGGATTTACTGGAATGCTAGGAAGCATCGACTGCATGCATTGGCAATGGAAAATCTGTCAATTTGCTTGGCAGGGGATGTACAAAGGGCACAAAGGCGGTTGAAGTGTCGTACTTGAGGCAGTGGCTTCGTATGATACCTGGATTTGGCATTCATTTTATGGAATGCCAGGATCTAACAACGACATCAACGTCCTGCAGTGCTCCAATGTCTTTTCCAAGCTTGTTGAAGGTAATGCTCTCCCGGTGAACTTCGAGATCAACATGCACCATTACAACAAGAAATACTACCTGGCAGATAGAATCTATCCAAAATGGTCCACATTTATGAAAAATGTCTCAAACCCTATGCCGAAGACGGCTGAAGCTTGGTATGCCAAGTGACAGGAGGCTTACAGGAAGAATATCGAGCGGGCATTTGGTGGGCTCCAAGCTCGATTTGCTGTTGTCCGGTATCCCGCTATGACCTAGTCGAAAGATCAGATGTGGGAGGTGATGACTTGTTGTGTGATCTTGCACAACATAATCATTGAGAGCGAGCGGAAAAATCCAGTGCATCAGAAGGAGAATAAGGTGCTATACTTCAGACAGGGTCCTCTCGTGGACGAGGATCCGGAGGAGAGCCGGCGTCTGCCTATACCTAAATCATGGACTGCCTACCTTGCAAAACGTCAGGAGATTCGAGACCCAGTAGTTCATCAGCAATTGCAGCAAGATCTAGTGGAGCACCTGTGAAGGCGGAAATGCGAGGTCTAAGTTTATGTAATTTGTTTTGAAAAACTTGTTTAAAAATTTATGTTTTATTAAACTATTTATAATAATTTTCTGTCGAATTATTTGATACAAATGATAAATTTGCTTTAAAAATAATGAATTTGCTATTAAAATGGGTTCTACGATTATTTTACGACCAAAAGTAGCAAAAAAAAAACGCTGGGTTGGAGGGACGCGACTGAGAATCACCAACTCCCCAGACCGATTTTTTGCGCCGCGGCCCGCCCAAAAAAAACACCGGCGATTCAACTTGGAATCCAATGGTTGGAGTTGCTCTAAGCACTAATTTCTACACCCGCAGACGGCCGATGCATAGCTGCAGAAGGTTTGTCGGACCTGGGGCACGAGTCAACCAGGTGTCAAACTCCACAGTAAAATACTCCAGGTTCAGTACACCATGCTCAGGATTCAGAAAGCTGCTGCAGACAAAGCGACGACCGCGTGTAGTCGTCGGACAGAGTCACAGAGACAGAGTGAGAAAGAGACCGGGAAACAGAGCGGCCAACTGCATGAGCGCACGCATCATTTTTAAGTTCATCAACTCCGCCCCTCCGAAGATACGTCCACCCAGATTGGGATCTCGCTCGAGACTCCGTGAGTTTTCCGGTCTCGCCACAACGTACGTGTACACGGCTGATACTGAATTACTGTAAAATTTCGAGATGGAAACAAACTGCCATGTTTTCTTTTTTCTTTTTTGCGGGGTGAGTGGAAAACATTACTGTGTCGTGGACGGCTTGGTCCTATCGGATCAAAGAGTAGCTTTAGACAACTTAGTCATAGTCAGCTCGACCATCATACATGGCCATTATGGCGTTCTTGGCGAGCTTTAGGCAAGTTAGGACAAAGCACAACCACCATGCTAATGCTATAAACTCCACTTAATTACGACGGTCACCATCCAACAATTCTTCCCCATCCATCAGAGCGACCTTGACTAGCTGCAAGCTAGCACCCGGTGGATCTGTTTGGTCTGCTCGATTCATCAGTCAGACTCCAAACTCTAGACAGTAGCTTGATCAAGGAAGAATCTGTGGTATTTCTGCCTACGCTGATCAGCGTATGGGACGTACTCGACACGGTTGGACGTTGGTACATCATTGGAGCCGCCATACTGCTGGCCCACATGTCAACGGTAGTGGCACGTAGGATCGACGCACTCTTTCAGGCCCATGCCGCCGGCTGAATCATGTGATGGGTCATCACGTACTCACCGGTGTTCGTCATTCGGCATCGGCGCCGTTAGCTTCCGTAAGCTCTCCGCCTGTCGTTGTTAAAAAAATCGGTTGAGAGCTACAGGAGCAAGGGTCGCTGATTTCTGGATGGTCGGCTGGAAACAGGGCGGACGCGGCCGCCGCTTCTCCTTGCGTCGCGTGGATCATCGAAGACCATGCTGTGATTATGATTCGATCATTGGAGGGACTCACTACGGGACTGGAAAATTATGCCGAGCGCCAGAAACGCTCGGCAAAACCACGATTACGCTCGGCATATATATATGCCGAGCGTCCCGCTCGGCAAATGACCCTCGGCATACATCTGGTCGGCACACAAGCGCAATACGCTCGGCAAACAGAAACGCTCGGCAAACAACACATATGCCGAGCGTTCCTCGTGCCCGTCGGCAAAAAAAGCACTCGGCAAACAACTTGACGGAAACGTCCATCTGACGGCGCGCAGACCTTTTGCCGAGCGCCAGAAACGCTCGGCATAAATGTATAGGACGCTCGGCATACGTTAAGTCGTAGTGACCGTGCTTCCTCCACGTGGCACGTGTATGCCGAGCGTTTACCGTCGGCATATATGTCCAACTATGCCGAGCGTGATGGGGCTATATGCCGAGCGTCCTACCGGTCGGCATCTAATTTGTCCAAAGCATGCCCTGCCATCCACGTGGCACGTGTATGCCGAGCGTTTGCGCTCGGCATATACGTCCAACTATGCCGAGCGTGGTGGGGCTATATGCCGAGCGTCCTACCGGTCGGCATCGGATTTGTCCAAATCATGCCCTGCCATCCACGTGG
This sequence comes from Puccinellia tenuiflora, assembly GCA_012064385.1. Lineage (NCBI taxonomy): Eukaryota > Viridiplantae > Streptophyta > Magnoliopsida > Poales > Poaceae > Puccinellia > Puccinellia tenuiflora. Next base: position 522,809 of record QRDG01000441.1, on the reverse strand, counting down.
CACGGGTATGCCGAGCGTATACGCTCGGCATATAGTTGAAGGTTTTGTTTTTTTTGTTTTGTTTTACGGCATCCCTGCACAATTAAAAATAGCACAGCAGCATATATTTCACAGAACTGATTATTTCACAGGCAGATGACATTAAATAACACAGAAATCATACATCAAACTGTTACAACATATCCATCTCATCAAATCCATGATGAATAACACAAAGTGACACTACTAGAGCTTAGGTAACTACAGATTCACATGAAGCACATAGGCAGACACAAATGTCGACTAACACCAACACCAAGCACATGCAGCTGAACCCTACATGTTTGGAGGAGCACTGGTCGAGGCTGGGGTGCAAGGGGTAGCAGGGCTCCTTGAAGCAGGAGTAGAGCCGTCAGCAGCAGAAGGGCTGTTATTGCCAAGGAAAAGTTGATTGGAGGCACCTGAACCCTGCATGTTTTCGCAAGAGTTAGTTCCATTGCTTGCAAAAATGCAGCTGTTAGTTGCATTGCCTGAATTTGGACTCAATGCATGGAAAAATGCAGCTGTTAGTTGCATTGCCTGAATTTGGACTGAATGCATGGAAAAATGCAGCTGTTAGTTGCTTGGAAAAATGCAGCTGTTAGTTGAAGTTGGGCAGAGCACTAACCGGACTGCCTGTAGCATTTGCATTTCGCGTCAGTGCAGGCTGTGAAAACATCACAAGTGGCGGTAGCGGTGGCGGCGCCCACACTGGCATCGGAGTGCCTTGACTAAAATGGGAGTGCATGGCCTGCAAATTAGACAGACAGGTGTTAATAGTGAAGTAGAGAGTTTTCTCTTGGTTATAATGGGCAAGAATCAGTATAGTGAAGAACTAACCGCCTGGTAATTGTTGTTGTACTGCTGGTATGCTGCCTGCTGCTTCATGTTTGTCTCATAGGCCTCTTTCAGAACATCATAGGCATCACGCTGCCTAAACACCTCGGCCTACAATATCATGTAGTTAATTAGGAAACCTCTAGAATGACCATGTTCCCAGCCATGAAAGAACATAAGACCACCATAGGATGAAAAGGAGAAAATTAGGAAACCTCTAGAATGGCCATATTCGATCTAGGCTGTGCACGAGTGTTGGTACTAGGAGATCCGCTTGTGCAGGTTCGGACTTGCGAGAGAGAGGGCATGTTCTCGAGCTCGCCATCCAACATCAAGTGGCGGCCATGTTTCTTGCCATGTCCTGCTCGTACTACCGCAACCTCATCAATATCTTCTTCATAGGGATCAGCCTCAGCACCCTTTCTCTTCTTAAACTCCGTGGTGTACTTGTCCAACTTGGTCGCAACTCCGTCGAAGAAGATCTCTGGGTTCTTCTTTGGCCTACGGCCAAGTGACCACGATGTAAGTTGTGAGACTGGTCCTCCCCGTTCACGCTCCTGCAACACAAAATATGTCAGGAATCAGTTTAACAAATGCAGAAGCTAAATGTTGCATGTAATAGCAGGAATTCCAGGTGCATGATGGGAAATCTAAACCAAGTATATATACCACTTTTTCCTTGAAACGACCATCGCTCAGGCTGCCTTGGCAGTGTGTACCGGCATTGCCGCGATTCGCTGCACAGACACTGCTCACAGCTTTGAACTGAGGATCTAACCACCTATCCACCAACGCCGCCCATCCGTCCGACCGTCCGGAGCACCAACCAGGAATCACCTAAATAAACAACAATGCATTTCAAGCAGGCAAAACATAGCATTTGAATAAAACATAAGATGGGTTATGAACAGATACATGTGAACAGATACAAATTTAGCACACACAAGGAATAAAACATTACTTACATCTAGGTAATTCTGCCTTGTCAATACAGGTTTTTGTTCCTTCATTTGTACTTTTGTGATCCTTTTGTGGAGCTTCTCCCCGTAGAAGTGCGATATGGCCGTGAAGCGCACCTCATAGGGCATCTGTTGGAGAAGCTTCTTCGCTGCTGCCAGCAAGTTCTTGTCTGCCTTAGCCTTTTTCTCTGGTGCAACTCTAAAGTAATCCTACAATGATGCATAAAACCAAAATGGAAGAAGAAATGAGTTAAATAATGGTGTCAATGCTACAATGATGCATAAAAGCAGTGAGTTAAATAATGGTGCCACTCTATAGTAATGCTAGCTACTGCTCTACAATGGAAGAAGCAGTGAGTTAAATGGGTTGTGTACTTTTACAAAAACTTACCCAAAAACGAGTGAGCACGGCATTGGCCTTAGTCCCGTAGTCATCATCGTTCTTGGCTTCATAGTGGTGCCACTTGAGTGCTAGCTCCTCTTGGTCATTGATTTTCACCAAGCCTAGCCAATATGTCTTAAGCAACACTCCAACAATCCCATTTGGAGACCGGCGCTTCACACCATCAACATATTTCCAATTGCTACACAAAGATCAAGATGTTAGTATTAGGCTCAGACCATCAACAAGTTAACATGATCAAATTTGGCCATTTACTTATTCTTATTAGGCTCAATGAAGATCTTCTCCTCCTCAGTAGCTGGTCGTTTGTCAGGGAGATCTGATTCTCCACGCAACCACACCGAACCCTCACCATCACCCTCATCCTCATCCTCATCCTCACCCTCACCCTCATCCTCATCCTCACCCTCACCCTCCTCCATCTCTATGCCCTCCTGCCTCTCCTCATGCACCACCACCTCCCTGTGCACCTGTCTATCCATCTGAACCTCCTCATACTCCTCCTCCTCCTCCTCAGCCATAGTGCCATTGGCTGAGGGTAAAGTACTAGACGAGGGTGTCACAGCTCGGGCTCCAGCTCCTCCTCCTCTTCTCCCCCTGCCACGGCCTCCAGCTCTAGGAGGTCTCCCTTGCTGCGGCTGCTGCAACCGAGCTCGGCCAGCCATGGCTCGGCCGCGGCTGGCCGTCGCCGTCGCCGCTGCCTGTCGGGAGGGCACATCATCCTCAGCTAGGCGTATTCTAGGATTAACCACTCTTCCACTTCTGGCCGTCACCGTCGTCTTCGTCACCGGAAACACCTTACTAATAGTATTGCTGGTTGTATTCTTGCTCATGGTTCAATCACCTGCATCAAGAAAGAATAAACAATTAGTAAGGATAATAAATTTTGATGCAAAGGAAGGAAGTAATAACAAAAAATAAAGATGCAATGATATATCATAAACCTACTGTCAGGACACTACTGTGGTATTTGGCAATATAGAAACCTAACATACTGAAGCATACTAACCAAAAATATCATCATCAAAGTCAAAATCGATTTCATCCTCATCGTCACTGTCACGCGTGTATAAAGGTTGATCCGCAATGACGATTTCATCCTCATCGTCATCGTCTAGATGTAACTTGGCAAGCATATCTATGTCTTTTAGATTCACAACTGTCTCACCATCATTTTGTGCATCCTCATCAAGGGCATCAAGACCGTTCAGAGATATATCAAATACCCCATTAAGCTCTTGCTCTTGATAGAACTCTCCCTCATATGTGTTGGGGTTTATGTTGTTGTAATCATCATCATTTGGCACGGGTAGCTTACCATGTGGTGATACCTGATACACAACTTCCCAACCTTGTAGGCTGGGTTTTTGGCATGGGTATGGGAGATAATAAACTTGCTTAGCCTGGTTAGCCACAACAAAGACATCTGAACCTGCATAGACGCTTGCTGTCTTAACTTCAACTAAACCTATGTCAGGGGTTGATTTCAGTCCATGGACTGGGTCGAACCAAAGGCATTTGAACACAACAAGATGGAGATCTTTGGCCCCACGACGAAATGAAAGGGAGTATATTTTTGTAATCTTCCATAGAACTGTGTTTTATTTTGGTCAGCTCCTCCAACAAACACTCCAGTATTTATAGTCTTCGCATTAGGCCGAGAGTTCTGGTGCCCTATGGTATGGAAGCGATATCCATTCACATCATATTTTTCATAAGTTTTGACCCGATTGTCAAAACCCTTGGACACCCATCGCAGTTCGGGACTCATGGGTGTGCTGGAATCTGTTCCCTAGAAGAATTATTCAGTGCATTAGTTGTTTGTAATAGGAACAAGTTAGAATTGTTGAGAAAGTTTAGGTGTGTGTAATAGAGACAAGTTAGAATTACTTTTTCCATGAACCAATCCACGAAAGTTTTCCCTCCGTTGGCACCCTCTCTTAGAAGTCTATTGAGCTGCTTGGGAGTAGGCCTACTCGGTTCCTTCCACTCTTCAATAATGAATTGCTCCTTGAATGGATCTACTTCCTTCATGTTGTCCAAGACATAGAACATGATGGACTGCCACTCATCATTTTTAATGGTATAAGATTTCGAGCCACCAGCAACACCACCTTGCCCTTTGAAGAGGAGGAGGTCAGGTTCATTTTCTGAGTTGCTGGTATTGTATCTAGAGAGTTTATTATGCAGATTGGGAACATCATCGCTATAGTATGTTGTTGCGCAGTCTGACACCTCCTCAAGAACATATGACTCGGATATGGATGCTTCAATCTTAGCTTTATTCCCACATTTAAGTCGAATATGCTTGAACTCTCTCTCAATACAAAACTGCCAACGATTCTGCACAGGGCCTCCCAAATATGCTTGGTTTGCCAGATGCAAAATGAGATGCTGCATGGGATTAAAGAACCCTGGGGGAAAGATCATCTCTAACTTGCAGATCAACTCGGGTGCTTTCTTGTGCATATGCAGCATCATATCAGGGCATATTTCTTTTGCACAGAGCTGACGGAAGAAATGGCTCAATTCAGCAAGAACTCGCCAAATACGATCAGGGAGATAGCCTCGAACCATCACCGGCATTATCCGCTCAATCCATATGTGATAGTCATGACTTTTCAGACCATTGACTTTGCCTGTTGCAAGATTGACTCCATTACTGATATTCGATGCATAACCATCAGGGAACATCAAGGAGTTCTTTAGCCAATGAAGTACCTCCCTCCTGTGAGGCCTTTTAAGGACGAAGGGAGCATCTGGCTTTAACCAAGTTTTTCGAGAGCCCTCGGGAGGCTGCATGTTCAGCTCTTTCCTATCACATAGCTTCTCTTGATCTGCTCTAGCCTTAACATTATCCTTTGTCTTGTCAGTAATGTGGAGGACTGTGCTAAACAGAGACTCAGCAACATTCTTTTCTGTGTGCATTACATCAATGTTATAGGGAAGTCTGAGGTCCTTGAAATAGGGGAGCTTCGTTAAGCCTGGAATATGAGTCCAGTTGTGTGTCTCCCCATATCCCTCAAAACCTTTGCCTTTGGTTTTAGGCTGAAGAGCAGCTAGCTGAGCTAGAATATCTGCACCGTTCAACTCAGGTATGGCCTTTACTTCATGGACAACTCTGCCTTTCATGAAGTTCTTCTTGTCTTCTCTGAATGGATGGCCTTCTTCAAGAAACTGACGATGCTGGTCAAAAGCAGAGTACTTGCCTCCCCTCTTCAGCCACTGGAAGACAAGAGCCTGCATGCAAATTGGGCATGGCATCTTCCCATTTGTACACCAGCCACAGAACAGGGCAAGCCCCGGTAGATCATGCATTGAGTAGTGGAACCAAATTTTCATGAGAAAGTTTTCCTTCTTTGCCTTGTCGTATGTCCATGTCCCATGTTCCCAAGAGTGGAACAAATCATCCACCAGCGGCTGCATAAGCACACTCAAATTCTTCCCAGGGTATTCAGGGCCAGGAATTACCAGGGTCATTAATATGGACTTGCGTTGCATGATGACGCCAGGAGGGAGATTCAGGGGAATAACAAACACAGGCCAGCAGCTATATGGGTTAGACGCCATACCATATGGATTGAAACCGTCTGTTGCTATCGCAATTCTGACATTTCGAGCATCTGCGGCTTCATGGGGGTGATCTCGATCAAATGCCTTCCATGCTTCACCATCTGCTGGATGCACCATCTTTTTTGGATTGTATCTATGCCCTGCTTTGTGCCATGTCATCTGTTTGGCAGACTCCTCTGTCAAGAAAAGGCGTTGGATTCTTGGTATGAAAGGGAGATACCGAAGAATCTTTGCTGGGACTTTGGTCTGCTTCTTCCTCTGGCCATCAGGCATGTCTACCTCAAGATACCTAGAGGACTTGCACTTCCTACAATACTTGTCCTCCTGAAACTCCTTCCTAAACAAAAGGCAATTCTTAGGACAAACATGTATCTGCTCATAACCCATCATAAGAGCTTTCACAATTTTCTTGGTCTCGTACATGTTTCGTGGCAGAACATGGTTTTCAGGGAGCTGGTTACCGATTGCTGTCAGAAATGATTCGAAGCAAGCTCGGCTAATGCCATACTGGGCCTTGATAGCCAGTAGTTGCGAAATGGCATCCAGCTGGGAGATTTTTGCCGTCCCGTAAAGAGGTTTCTTTGCCGCAGCCAACATATCAAGGTAGGCCTTAGCAGTTGCCTCAGGTTCCTCGTCTTGATGTGCCCTACGTGCATCACCGAGATCATCAAGCATGTTTCTAATCCCATCATCCTCATTACCATTAATGCGTTGCCGCATCACTTCATCTCTACCACGATCAGGTTCTTGCTCACCATGCTGGACCCATACTGTAAAATTTGGCATATACCCATGCAGCATAAGGTGTTTGGTCATGATATCCTTTCCACGGTACAAACGATTCTTGCATACAGCACAAGGGCAAAATGGCCTCATTTTAGTTCTCTTCGCAACACGGAATGCCTCTGACAAGAAATCATCAGTTTTTTCGATCCACTCATCACTAACTTCATTTGGACTAATTCTACCACTATACATCCACTGACGATCAGCCATCCTCTGAGTTATTAGGAGTGGAAAATATTAGGAGTTCACATATATTGGACAGAGCCAAGGAGAAGAGAGCATGCAGGACAGAGATCAAGGAATAGTTTTTTTTGGAAAATACTAGCATTTCACCACTTAAGAACAATTTGTTGGTGTATTTTAGATAGTTTAGGCACTCAACTTCGAAGTTATACATGTAATTTCCTATACATATAAGCACAATATATTACAAGCAGTGTTATCCCCAATAGACAAGGCAGCATACTTAGATATCTAAGAAACAAGGGAGTGTGCACACAATTTTTATGTAAACAACAATTTTTATTTAAACACCAATTCAAACAACAATTTTTATGCCCAATAACCAAGGGAGTGTACTCAGACATGATGATTCAGAGCCACACCACCCAAAAGAAAGAAAGAAAAGAGACTAGCATAATCAAAGAGAGGGGAGGAGGAAGATGTAGAGGAAATTGTGACTCACCCTCGGTTTTAGAGGAAGTAGTGGAAGATGCGGCCCGAGATGCGGCCGTTGGAGCTCGGGATCGAGCCCTGTCCTTGGAGATGCGGACGGTGGGGCAGGGGCCCCGAGATGCGGCCGGTGGAGCTGGGGCTACCTTCCCTCGGCTCCCTCGCCGGCTCCCTCATGGAGGAGGAGCTCACGGGCCGGTAGAATGGACGGCGACGGCGGCGGAGGGGTGGCGAGAATGGGGAGGCGGTGGAGGGGCGGCGGAGGGGAGGCGGCGACGGACAGCGCGGGGGCGAGGGTGGCAGGCGAGGAGGGGCGGCGGCGAGGGACGACGAGCACGAGTGGCGGCGGCGGCTAGCACGGGCACGGCAGCGCCGATCTGGATTGGGGTGGCGCGGGGATGAGGACAAATGAGCGGAGCGCGGGAGGCGGGCTTGTCTAAAAACCCTAATGATTTTTCGGCCCCCGCTCGATCCACTCCCAGGATCTTTTCTGCCGAGGCGAGCTGCGGCCGGCCGTTCCATTCATCAGATGCAAACTGAATTACACGGGGTGCAAACTCAGTATTCATAGCTTAAATATGTCATAAACAATTATTTTTAACCCAATTAATACACATAGAATAAAACTAGTTGATACTAAATTAAAAAGTGTGCCATTTTTAACCCAACTAACCCACCAGCCTCCGGTCGTTCCGCCCCGTGTGCGGCCGCCCCATTCACCCCCCCCCCCCCGAACCCAGATCGGGATCCCCTTTGCCTCGCCTCTAAGGTGAGTTGCAGCTTTTTACCCCTCGGGTTGCGACCGGTCGTGGTATCCTTTATCCCCGCTTCCGACAAATTTGACCGGAAGTCAACCGTGTCGTCTACCCCTCCCACGGGCGTCGAATGGGGGTAGCTCAGTGGACTTTGCTACTTGGGTGTGTTGGGGTAGGTCATATGAATATTAAAAACCAAATTTGTACATGTGGTATGACATGTTTACGTCCGTTCCACCCGAAATGGGAGTTTCGACTTAGAAGAGCATAACCTTCGTGCATGGAAAGTGTGGCGTGTGAAGCCGGTCACACCTAGGAGTCTCAACTTGGCACTTATAGCCTCCCACCACACTCTCATGAGTATTACATGACACCACCTTGGTTTTGGTGTGATTCCGACGCTCCGGAGCCCCCGCTTCCGACAAATTTGACGGGAAGTCAACCGTGTCGTCTACCCCTCCCACGGGCGTCGTATGGGGGTAGCTCAGTGGACTTTGCTACTTGGGTGTATTGGGGTAGGTCATATGAAGATTAAAAACCAAATTTGTACATGTGGTATGACATGTTTACGTCCGTTCCACCCGAAATGGGAGTTTCGACTTAGAAGAGCATAACCTTCGTGCATGGAAAGTGTGGCGTGTGAAGCCGGTCACACATAGGAGTCTCAACTTGGCACTTATAGCCTCCACCACACTCTCATGATTATTACATGACACCACCTTGGTTTTTGGTGTGATTCCGACGCTCCGGAGCCCCCGCTTCCGACAAATTTGACCGGAAGTCAACCGTGTAGTCTACCCCTCCCACGAGCGTCGAATGGGGGTAGCTCAGTGGACTTTGCTACTTGGTTGTGCCGGGGTAGGTCATATGAAGATATAAAACCAACTTTGTACATATGGTATGACATGTTTACGTCCGTTCCACCCGAAATGGGAGTTTCGACTTAGAAGAGCATAACCTTCGTGCATGAAAAGTGTGGCGTGTGAAGCCGGTCACACATAGGAGTCTCAACTTGGCACTTACTAGCCTCCCACCACACTCTCATGATTATTACATGACACCACCTTGGTTTTGGTGTGATTCCGACGCTCCGGAGCCCCCGCTTCCGACAAATTTGACCGGAAGTCAACCGTGTCGTCTACCCCTCCCACGGGCGTCGAATGGGGGTAGCTCAGTGGACTTTGCTACTTGGATGTGTTGGGGTAGGTCATATGAATATTAAAAACCAAATTTGTACATGTGGTATGACATGTTTACGTCCGTTCCACCCGAAATGGGAGTTTCGACTTAGAAGAGCAAAACCTTCGTGCATGGAAAGTGTGGCGTGTGAAGCCGGTCACACCTAGGAGTCTCAACTTGGCACTTACAGCCTCCCACCACACTCTCATGAGTATTACATGACACCACCTTGGTTTTTGGTGTGATTCCGACGCTCCGGAGCCCCCGCTTCCGACAAATTTGACCGGAAGTCAACCGTGTCGTCTACCCCTCCCACGGGCGTCGAATGGGGGTAGCTCAGTGGACTTTGCTACTTGGGTGTATTTGGGTAGGTCATATGAATATTAAAAACCAAATTTGTACATGTGGTATGACATGTTTACGTCCGTTCCACCCGAAATGGGAGTTTCGACTTAGAAGAGCATAACCTTCGTGCATGGAAAGTGTGGCGTGTGAAGCCGGTCACACCTAGGAGTCTCAACTTGGCACTTATAGCCTCCCACCACACTCTCATGAGTATTACATGACACCACCTTGGTTTTTGGTGTGATTCCGACGCTCCGGAGCCCCCGCTTCCGACAAATTTGACCGGAAGTCAACCGTGTCGTCTACCCCTCCCACGGGCGTCGAATGGGGGTAGCTCAGTGGACTTTGCTACTTGGGTGTGTTGGGGTAGGTCATATGAATATTAAAAACCAAATTTGTACATGTGGTATGACATGTTTACGTCCGTTCCACCCGAAATGGGAGTTTCGACTTAGAAGAGCAAAACCTTCGTGCATGGAAAGTGTGGCGTGTGAAGCCGGTCACACCTAGGAGTCTCAACTTGGCACTTATAGCCTCCCACCACACTCTCATGAGTATTACATGACACCACCTTGGTTTTTGGTGTGATTCCGACGCTCCGGAGCCCCCGCTTCCGACAAATTTGACCGGAAGTCAACCGTGTCGTCTACCCCTCTCCACGGGCGTCGAATGGGGGTAGCTCAGTGGACTTTGCTACTTGGGTGTTTTGGGGTAGGTCATATGAATATTAAAAACCAAATTTGTACATGTGGTATGACATGTTTACGTCCGTTCCACCCGAAATGGGAGTTTCGACTTAGAAGAGCATAACCTTCGTGCATGGAAAGTGTGGCGTGTGAAGCCGGTCACACCTAGGAGTCTCAACTTGGCACTTATAGCCTCCCACCACACTCTCATGAGTATTACATGACACCACCTTGGTTTTTGGTGTGATTCCGACGCTCCGGAGCCCCCGCTTCCGACAAATTTGACCGGAAGTCAACCGTGTCGTCTACCCTCCCACGAGCGTCGAATGGGGGTAGCTTAGTGGACTTTGCTACTTGGGTGTGTTGGGGTAGGTCATATGAATATTAAAAACCAAATTTGTACATGTGGTATGACATGTTTACGTCCGTTCCACCCGAAATGGGAGTTTCGACTTAGAAGAGCATAACCTTCGTGCATGGAAAGTGTGGCGTGTGAAGCCGGTCACACCTAGGAGTCTCAACTTGGCACTTACAGCCTCCCACCACACTCTCATGAGTATTACATGACACCACCTTGGTTTTTGGTGTGATTCCGACGCTCCGGAGCCCCCGCTTCCGACAAATTTGACCGGAAGTCAACCGTGTCGTCTACCCCTCCCACGGGCGTCGAATGGGGGTAGCTCAGTGGACTTTGCTACTTGGGTGTGTTGGGGTAGGTCATATGAATATTAAAAACCAAATTTGTACATGTGGTATGACATGTTTACGTCCGTTCCACCCGAAATGGGAGTTTCGACTTAGAAGAGCAAAACCTTCGTGCATGGAAAGTGTGGCGTGTGAAGCCGGTCACACCTAGGAGTCTCAACTTGGCACTTATAGCCTCCCACCACACTCTCATGAGTATTACATGACACCACCTTGGTTTTTGGTGTGATTCCGACGCTCCGGAGCCCCCGCTTCCGACAAATTTGACCGGAAGTCAACCGTGTCGTCTACCCCTCCCACGGGCGTCGAATGGGGGTAGCTCAGTGGACTTTGCTACTTGGGTGTGTTGGGGTAGGTCATATGAATATTAAAAACCAAATTTGTACATGTGGTATGACATGTTTACGTCCGTTCCACCCGAAATGGGAGTTTCGACTTAGAAGAGCAAAACCTTCGTGCATGGAAAGTGTGGCGTGTGAAGCCGGTCACACCTAGGAGTCTCAACTTGGCACTTATAGCCTCCCACCACACTCTCATGAGTATTACATGACACCACCTTGGTTTTGGTGTGATTCCGACGCTCCGGAGCCCCCGCTTCCGACAAATTTGACCGGAAGTCAACCGTGTCGTCTACCCCTCCCACGGGCGTCGAATGGGGGTAGCTCAGTGGACTTTGCTACTTGGGTGTGTTGGGGTAGGTCATATGAATATTAAAACCAAATTTGTACATGTGGTATGACGTGTTTACGTCCGTTCCACCCGAAAAGGGAGTTTCGACTTAGAAGAGCATAACCTTCGTGCATGGAAAGTGTGGCGTGTGAAGCCGGTCACACCTAGGAGTCTCAACTTGGCACTTACTAGCCTCCCACCACACTCTCATGAGTATTACATGACACCACCTTGGTTTTTGGTGTGATTCCGACGCTCCGGAGCCCCCGCTTCCGACAAATTTGACCGGAAGTCAACCGTGTCGTCTACCCCTCCCACGGGCGTCGAATGGGGTAGCTCAGTGGACTTTGCTACTTGGTTGTGTCGGGGTAGGTCATATGAAGATTTAAAACCAAATTTGTACATGTGGTATGACATGTTTACGTCCGTTCCACCCGAAATGGGAGTTTCGACTTAGAAGAGCAAAACCTTCGTGCATGGAAAGTGTGGCGTGTGAAGCCGGTCACACCTAGGAGTCTCAACTTGGCACTTATAGCCTCCCACCACACTCTCATGAGTATTACATGACACCACCTTGGTTTTTGGTGTGATTCCGACGCTCCGGAGCCCCCGCTTCCGACAAATTTGACCGGAAGTCAACCGTGTCGTCTACCCCTCCCACGGGCGTCGAATGGGGGTAGCTCAGTGGACTTTGCTACTTGGGTGTGTTGGGGTAGGTCATATGAATATTAAAAACCAAATTTGTACATGTGGTATGACATGTTTACGTCCGTTCCACCCGAAATGGGAGTTTCGACTTAGAAGAGCATAACCTTCGTGCATGGAAAGTGTGGCGTGTGAAGCCGGTCACACCTAGGAGTCTCAACTTGGCACTTATAGCCTCCCACCACACTCTCATGAGTATTACATGACACCACCTTGGTTTTTGGTGTGATTCCGACGCTCCGGAGCCCCCGCTTCCGACAAATTTGACCGGAAGTCAACCGTGTCGTCTACCCCTCCCACGGGCGTCGAATGGGGGTAGCTCAGTGGACTTTGCTACTTGGGTGTGTTGGGTAGGTCATATGAATATTAAAACCAAATTTGTACATGTGGTATGACATGTTTACGTCCGTTCCACCCGAAATGGGAGTTTCGACTTAGAAGAGCAAAACCTTCGTGCATGGAAAGTGTGGCGTGTGAAGCCGGTCACACCTAGGAGTCTCAACTTGGCACTTATAGCCTCCCACCACACTCTCATGAGTATTACATGACACCACCTTGGTTTTTGGTGTGATTCCGACGCTCCGGAGCCCCCGCTTCCGACAAATTTGACGGAAGTCAACCGTGTCGTCTACCCCTCCCACGGGCGTCGAATGGGGGTAGCTCAGTGGACTTTGCTACTTGGGTGTTTTGGGGTAGGTCATATGAATATTAAAAACCAAATTTGTACATGTGGTATGACATGTTTACGTCCGTTCCACCCGAAATGGGAGTTTCGACTTAGAAGAGCATAACCTTCGTGCATGGAAAGTGTGGCGTGTGAAGCCGGTCACACCTAGGAGTCTCAACTTGGCACTTATAGCCTCCCACCACACTCTCATGAGTATTACATGACACCACCTTGGTTTTTGGTGTGATTCCGACGCTCCGGAGCCCCCGCTTCCGACAAATTTGACCGAAGTCAACCGTGTCGTCTACCCCTAACACGGGCGTCGAATGGGGTAGCTCAGTGGACTTTGCTACTTGGTTGTGCCGGGGTAGGTCATATGAAGATATAAAACCAACTTTGTACATATGGTATGACATGTTTACGTCCGTTCCACCCGAAATGGGAGTTTCGACTTAGAAGAGCAAAACCTTCGTGCATGAAAAGTGTGACATGTGAAGCCGGTCACACCTAGGAGTCTCAACTTGGCACTTACAGCCTCCCACCACACTCTCATGAGTATTACATGACACCACCTAGTTTTTGGTGTGATTCCGACGCTCCGGAGCCCCCGCTTCCGACAAATTTGACCGGAAGTCAACCGTGTCGTCTACCCCTCCCACGGGCGTCGAATGGGGGTAGCTCAGTGGACTTTGCTACTTGGGTGTGTTGGGGTAGGTCATATGAATATTAAAAACCAAATTTGTACATGTGGTATGACATGTTTACGTCCGTTCCACCCGAAATGGGAGTTTCGACTTAGAAGAGCATAACCTTCGTGCATGGAAAGTGTGGCGTGTGAAGCCGGTCACACCTAGGAGTCTCAACTTGGCACTTATAGCCTCCCACCACACTCTCATGAGTATTACATGACACCACCTTGGTTTTTGGTGTGATTCCGACGCTCCGGAGCCCCCGCTTCCGACAAATTTGACCGGAAGTCAACCGTGTCGTCTACCCCTCCCACGGGCGTCGAATGGGGGGTAGCTCAGTGGACTTTGCTACTTGGGTGTATTTGGGTAGGTCATATGAATATTAAAAACCAAATTTGTACATGTGGTATGACATGTTTACGTCCGTTCCACCCGAAATGGGAGTTTCGACTTAGAAGAGCATAACCTTCGTGCATGGAAAGTGTGGCGTGTGAAGCCGGTCACACCTAGGAGTCTCAACTTGGCACTTATAGCCTCCCACCACACTCTCATGAGTATTACATGACACCACCTTGGTTTTTGGTGTGATTCCGACGCTCCGGAGCCCCCGCTTCCGACAAATTTGACCGGAAGTCAACCGTGTCGTCTACCCCTCCCACGGGCGTCGAATGGGGGTAGCTCAGTGGACTTTGCTACTTGGGTGTGTTGGGGTAGGTCATATGAATATTAAAAACCAAATTTGTACATGTGGTATGACATGTTTACGTCCGTTCCACCCGAAATGGGAGTTTCGACTTAGAAGAGCAAACCTTCGTGCATGGAAAGTGTGGCGTGTGAAGCCGGTCACACCTAGGAGTCTCAACTTGGCACTTATAGCCTCCCACCACACTCTCATGAGTATTACATGACACCACCTTGGTTTTTGGTGTGATTCCGACGCTCCGGAGCCCCCGCTTCCGACAAATTTGACCGGAAGTCAACCGTGTCGTCTACCCCTCCCACGGGCGTCGAATGGGGGTAGCTCAGTGGACTTTGCTACTTGGGTGTGTTGGGGTAGGTCATATGAATATTAAAAACCAAATTTGTACATGTGGTATGACATGTTTACGTCCGTTCCACCCGAAATGGGAGTTTCGACTTAGAAGAGCATAACCTTCGTGCATGGAAAGTGTGGCGTGTGAAGCCGGTCACACCTAGGAGTCTCAACTTGGCACTTACTAGCCTCCCACCACACTCTCATGAGTATTACATGACACCACCTTGGTTTTTGGTGTGATTCCGACGCTCCGGAGCCCCCGCTTCCGACAAATTTGACCGGAAGTCAACCGTGTCGTCTACCCCTCCCACGGGCGTCGAATGGGGGTAGCTCAGTGGACTTTGCTACTTGGGTGTGTTGGGGTAGGTCATATGAATATTAAAAACCAAATTTGTACATGTGGTATGACATGTTTACGTCCGTTCCACCCGAAATGGGAGTTTCGACTTAGAAGAGCAAAACCTTCGTGCATGGAAAGTGTGGCGTGTGAAGCCGGTCACACCTAGGAGTCTCAACTTGGCACTTATAGCCTCCCACCACACTCTCATGAGTATTACATGACACCACCTTGGTTTTTGGTGTGATTCCGACGCTCCGGAGCCCCCGCTTCCGACAAATTTGACCGGAAGTCAACCGTGTCGTCTACCCCTCCCACGGGCGTCGAATGGGGGTAGCTCAGTGGACTTTGCTACTTGGGTGTGTTGGGGTAGGTCATATGAATATTAAAAACAAAATTTGTACATGTGGTATGACATGTTTACGTCCGTTCCACCCGAAATGGGAGTTTCGACTTAGAAGAGCATAACCTTCGTGCATGGAAAGTGTGGCGTGTGAAGCCGGTCACACCTAGGAGTCTCAACTTGGCACTTATACCCTCCCACCACACTCTCATGATTATTACATGACACCACCTTGGTGTTGGTGTGATTCCGACGCTCCGGAGCCCCCGCTTCCGACAAATTTGACCGGAAGTCAACCGTGTCGTCTACCCCTCCCACGGGCGTCGAATGGGGGTAGCTCAGTGGACTTTGCTACTTGGGTGTGTTGGGGTAGGTCATATGAATATTAAAAACCAAATTTGTACATGTGGTATGACATGTTTACGTCCGTTCCACCCGAAATGGGAGTTTCGACTTAGAAGAGCATAACCTTCGTGCATGGAAAGTGTGGCGTGTGAAGCCGGTCACACCTAGGAGTCTCAACTTGGCACTTATAGCCTCCCACCACACTCTCATGAGTATTACATGACACCACCTTGGTTTTTGGTGTGATTCCGACGCTCCGGAGCCCCCGCTTCCGACAAATTTGACCGGAAGTCAACCGTGTCGTCTACCCCTCCCACGGGCGTCGAATGGGGGTAGCTCAGTGGACTTTGCTACTTGGTTGTGCCGGGGTAGGTCATATGAAGATATAAAACCAACTTTGTACATATGGTATGACATGTTTACGTCCGTTCCACCCGAAATGGGAGTTTCGACTTAGAGAGCAAAACCTTCGTGCATGGAAAGTGTGGCGTGTGAAGCCGGTCACACCTAGGAGTCTCAACTTGGCACTTATAGCCTCCACCACACTCTCATGAGTATTACATGACACCACCTTGGTTTTTGGTGTGATTCCGACGCTCCGGAGCCCCCGCTTCCGACAAATTTGACCGGAAGTCAACCGTGTCGTCTAACCCTCCCACGGGCGTCGAATGGGGGTAGCTCAGTGGAACTTTGCTACTTGGATGTGTTGGGGTAGGTCATATGAATATTAAAACCAAAATTTGTACATGTGGTATGACATGTTTACTCCGTTCCACACGAAATGGGAGTTTCGACTTAGAAGAGATAAACCTTCGTGCATGGAAAGTGTGGCGTGTGAAGCCGGTCACACCTAGGAGTCTCAACTTGGCACTTCACTAGCCTCCCACCACACTCTCATGAGTATTACATGACACCACCTTGGTTTTTGGTGTGATTCCGACGCTCCGGAGCCCCCGCTTCCGACAAATTTCACCGGAAGTCAACCGTGTCGTCTACCCCTCCCACGGGCGTCGAATGGGGGTAGCTCAGTGGACTGTACATGTGGTATGACATGTTTACGTCCGTTCCACCCGAAATGGGAGTTTCGACTTAGAAGAGCATAACCTTCGTGCATGGAAAGTGTGGCGTGTGAAGCCGGTCACACCTAGGAGTCTCAACTTGGCACTTATAGCCTCCCACCACTCTCATGAGTATTACATGACACCACCTTGGTTTTTGGTGTGATTCCGACGCTCCGGAGCCCCGCGCTTCCGACAAATTTGACCGGAAGTCAACCGTGTCGTCTACCCCTCCCACGGGCGTCGAATGGGGGTAGCTCAGTGGACTTTGCTACTTGGGTGTGTTGGGGTAGGTCATATGAATATTAAAAACCAAATTTGTACATGTGGTATGACATGTTTACGTCCGTTCCACCCGAAATGGGAGTTTCGACTTAGAAGAGCAAACCTTCGTGCATGGAAAGTGTGGCGTGTGAAGCCGGTCACACCTAGGAGTCTCAACTTGGCACTTAAGCCTCCCACCACGCCTCATGAGTATTACATGACACCACCTTGGTTTTTGGTGTGATTCCGACGCTCCGGAGCCCCCGCTTCCGACAAATTTGACCGGAAGTCAACCGTGTCGTCTACCCCTCCCACGGGCGTCGAATGGGGGTAGCTCAGTGGACTTTGCTACTTGGGTGTGTTGGGGTAGGTCATATGAATATTAAAAACCAAATTTGTACATGTGGTATGACATGTTTACGTCCGTTCCACCCGAAATGGGAGTTTCGACTTAGAAGAGCATAACCTTCGTGCATGGAAAGTGTGGCGTGTGAAGCCGGTCACACCTAGGAGTCTCAACTTGGCACTTATAGCCTCCCACCACACTCTCATGAGTATTACATGACACCACCTTGGTTTTTGGTGTGATTCCGACGCTCCGGAGCCCCCGCTTCCGACAAATTTGACGGAAGTCAACCGTGTCGTCTACCCCTCCCACGGGCGTCGAATGGGGGTAGCTCAGTGGACTTTGCTACTTGGGTGTTTGGGTAGGTCATATGAATATTAAAAACCAAATTTGTACATGTGGTATGACATGTTTACGTCCGTTCCACACGAAATGGGAGTTTCGACTTAGAAGAGCAAACCTTCGTGCATGGAAAGTGTGGCGTGTGAAGCCGGTCACACCTAGGAGTCTCAACTTGGCACTTATAGCCTCCCCACCACTCTCATGAGTATTACATGACACCACCTTGGTTTTTGGTGTGATTCCGACGCTCCGGAGCCCCCGCTTCCGACAAATTTGACCGGAAGTCAACCCGTGTCGTCTACCCCTCCCACGGGCGTCGAATGGGGGTAGCTCAGTGGACTTGCTACTTGGGTGTGTTGGGGTAGGTCATATGAATATTAAAACCAAATTTGTACATGTGGTATGACATGTTTACGTCCGTTCCACCCGAAATGGGAGTTTCGACTTAGAAGAGCAAAACCTTCGTGCATGAAAAGTGTGACATGTGAAGCCGGTCACACCTAGGAGTCTCAACTTGGCACTTACAGCCTCCCACCACACTCTCATGAGTATTACATGACACCACCTTGGTTTTTGGTGTGATTCCGACGCTCCGGAGCCCCCGCTTCCGACAATTTGACCGGAAGTCAACCGTGTCGTCTACCCCTCCCACGGGCGTCGAATGGGGGTAGCTCAGTGGACTTTGCTACTTGGGTGTGTTGGGGTAGGTCATATGAATATTAAAAACCAAATTTGTTACATGTGGTATGACATGTTTACGTCCGTTCCACCCGAAATGGGAGTTTCGACTTAGAAGAGCAACCTTCGTGCATGGAAAGTGTGGCGTGTGAAGCCGGTCACACCTAGGAGTCTCAACTTGGCACTTATAGCCTCCCACCACACTCTCATGATATTACATGACACCACCTTGGTTTTGGTGTGATTCCGACGCTCCGGAGCCCCCGCTTCCGACAAATTTGACCGGAAGTCAACCGTGTCGTCTACCCCTCCCACGGGCGTCGAATGGGGGTAGCTCAGTGGACTTTGCTACTTGGTGTGTTGGGGTAGGTCATATGACTATTAAAAAACCAAATTTGTACATGTGGTATGACATGTTTACGTCCGTTCCACCCGAAATGGGAGTTTCGACTTAGAAGAGCAAAACCTTCGTGCATGGAAAGTGTGGCGTGTGAAGCCGGTCACACCTAGGAGTCTCAACTTGGCACTTATAGCCTCCCCCACACACTCTCATGAGTATTACATGACACCACCTTGGTTTTTTGGTGTGATTCCGACGCTCCGGAGCCCCCGCTTCCGACAAATTTGACCGGAAGTCAACCGTGTCGTCTACCCCTCCCACGGGCGTCGAATGGGGGTAGCTCAGTGGACTTTGCTACTTGGGTGTGTTGGGGTAGGTCATATGAATATTAAAAACCAAATTTGTACATGTGGTATGACATGTTTACGTCCGTTCCACCCGAATGGGAGTTNGGGTGTTGGGGTAGGTCATATGAATATTAAAAACCAAATTTGTACATGTGGTATGACATGTTTACGTCCGTTCCACCCGAAATGGGAGTTTCGACTTAGAAGAGCATAACCTTCGTGCATGGAAAGTGTGGCGTGTGAAGCCGGTCACACCTAGGAGTCTCAACTTGGCACTTATAGCCTCCCACCACACTCTCATGAGTATTACATGACACCACCTTGGTTTTTGGTGTGATTCCGACGCTCCGGAGCCCCCGCTTCCGACAAATTTGACCGGAAGTCAACCGTGTCGTCTACCCCTCCCACGGGCGTCGAATGGGGGTAGCTCAGTGGACTTTGCTACTTGGGTGTGTTGGGGTAGGTCATATGAATATTAAAAACCAAATTTGTACATGTGGTATGACATGTTTACGTCCGTTCCACCCGAAATGGGAGTTTCGACTTAGAAGAGCATAACCTTCGTGCATGGAAAGTGTGGCGTGTGAAGCCGGTCACACCTAGGAGTCTCAACTTGGCACTTATAGCCTCCCACCACACTCTCATGAGTATTACATGACACCACCTTGGTTTTTGGTGTGATTCCGACGCTCCGGAGCCCCCGCTTCCGACAAATTTGACCGGAAGTCAACCGTGTCGTCTACCCCTCCCACGGGCGTCGAATGGGGGTAGCTCAGTGGACTTTGCTA
Organism: Puccinellia tenuiflora; assembly: GCA_012064385.1. NCBI lineage: Eukaryota > Viridiplantae > Streptophyta > Magnoliopsida > Poales > Poaceae > Puccinellia > Puccinellia tenuiflora. Next base: position 502,937 of record QRDG01000441.1, on the reverse strand, counting down.
CTTGGTGTGTTGGGGTAGGTCATATGAAGATTAAAACCAATTTTTGTCCATGTTATCACATGTTTACATCTGTCCATGTTATCACATGTTTACGTGTGTACCACCCGAAATGGGAGTGTTGGGTAGGTCATATTTGTGAACCCTACTATTTATTCCTAAATAAATAAATAAGCTCTTTTGATTAGATACTTTTAGTTAGAAATTTAACTATTTTTTTAATAAATAGGAAATATTGTATGCCGAGGGCCTATTTGACTTGGCCGTCGGCAAACAAGGAGATACCGGCCGTGCCCTGTTTTTCACTCAGTGACATGTGGGCCAACCAAACGGTGGGTCCAACAGGTCCGTGACGTAAAACGGTGGGTCCAAATAGACATGGCCGCCCCGCTCTCCTCCTCCAAATCCACATCGACACGATCTCCTCCAAATCCACATCGCCGCCGCCGTGCTCGCCGCCCTCCCCTCCACGCCCGTGCTCGCCGCCCTCCCCCCATGCAGGCTGCGAGGCCCGCCGCCATGAAGCCCGCCGTCGCCTGCCGGAGGGACAAGGGAGCCCCATCTCAGGCCGGAGGAGGATCCCGTCGCCCCGGCCTTCCCGGCGGCTCCCTGTCGCCCCGACCTCCCCCGTGGCTCTCCTGGTAAGTCTGCACTATCCCTCCCCCCCCCCCCCCCCCGCCTGTTCTTCCGCGCACCCCTCTCCTGCTAGGGTTAGCTGAGTCTAGGGTTAGCTGTCGTTGCCGAGTTCTTCAACGGCGGCGTCCTGGTAGCTGGGCTTGTGCCTCTTGGTGCTCGGGTCCGGGGCGGAGAGGTGAAGGTACAGCTCGAGTTCATCGGGTGAATCCTCTAGGTTGTTGTAGTTCTGCAAATCGAATCCTTTAGGTGTTCTAGTTCTGCAAAATGCAAATTCGAAATCCTCTAGGCCTGTGTATAGTGTTCTAGTTCTGCAAATTCGAATCCTCAGTGTGGATTGTTTTTCTGTTGCTGAGATTTTTTATAAATTTCATTGAATTATTGTTCATACAAAGATTACTATTCATGTTTGTTAGTAGTAATATTCATGTTGCTTGATACAGAGAGGGATATGAGCATCTCTAGTGAGGACAGTGGCTCATTTTCCACTGATGAACATTTGGACTCTGCTGTGGATGGACAAATGGTTATCAGGAGAGGTGATCATTATGAAAAACTTGTTTATCCCATGTAGGTACTGTTAAGTAGTAGTGTAGTACATTGCCTAATGTTTACATATCATTTTGTTACATATAGGACCTCACCATGGGGGAACTCGCGGCTTTGACAAGCATATGATATATGCAAGTGATATGTGGCTGCGTCCATATCAAGTGGAGCAGTTGATAGAGTTGGTTGACTGTTCTGATCCAGAACCCATCAAATTTTATGTTTACAAGATGTCCCAATCATCTGTAATGAAAAAAGGCAAGATGGTGAGATGCTGTTTACTTGAACATGAAACAGTACATTTATTGTTGCAATCTTTCTATTTGCTAGATAAATACCATGTTTGCTATATAATTGTTGCAATCTTTATATTTGGACAGGAGTTTGGAGCTAAGTTACACCGAAGACTACCTGAAACCCTATCTTGAAACCCCTTGAAGGTTCTTGTTGAATGCAACCCGTGCCTTACACCATTTGAAGTGACGATGAAGATGGGAGAGAAAAGGCCCAAGGCAATAATAGCAACCAGATGGGCAAAAGCTATGGCTGAGTTCAAGTTAGAGGAGGGGGAAATAGTAGTCTTCAGCTTCACGCCATGTACGGGCGAGAGCTATGGGCTTCATCTTGACTTGATCAGATTGGTGCTCTGAAGTAGTTGGTCAAGTAGTAATGTGTTGAACTAGTTGGTCTAGTAGTTAAATATGAACTAAGTATCGTATCTAGTACTAATGTAATGGTTATCAAACTGGGTGTAAGATCTGTGTTAAATATTTATGTCCTAGCTTTTTATATAAAGCTAGGCTTTTCTATGTCAGGTTATGAAATTGTGATGCTCAGGTTGCTATATTTCTGTAATGGAATTGATTTTGCTGTCACTTATCTTACTGGTATGGAAATGATTCCCAGGTTTTCATTTTTCTTGGAAAGATACACAGCAGTTGTATATAAAAGAGTTAAACACGACATCCTAACATGATCCTAGAAATACCCAATGGTAAGCCTTGTTCGTCTACAACATAGAGGTACTGGGTTCGAATCCCATGCCACACACCTTTTTCCTGGCATTTTTGCAAAACAACAGTAGCATTTTGCCGAGCGTCACTATATGCCGAGCGTATGTTAACAGCCGTCAAAGACCCGTCAGACTCCGTCGGGTACTGCCGAGCGTGGAAGGTATGCCGAGCGGAACGCTCGGCATACAAGGTATGTATGCCGAGCGTGGTTATATGCCGAGCGTATTGTTAAGGAAACCCTCGGCATATGACTTGTTTGCCGAGCGTGTTATGTTGCCGAGCGTTTTCCTATTACCGTCGGCATAAGCGTGTTATGCCGAGCGGCACGCTCGGCATAGATTCGACGCTCGGCAATGTTGCCGTTTCCCGTAGTGTGTCTTCTATTCTCGAACTAACACTTCCTTTTCCTTTCTCCATGCATTTCTTTTGCTACAAGTTGGAGTATGTACGAGAGGGAAGTGTTGAACCCCAGTGACTCGCATTTCTTTCTGTGTACCTTTCTTCCTTGCACAATTTGTGGTTCTTTCATTGTGGCTGCTGAGTGCTGACAGTAGCAGTGGCGGACCTAGAATTTTTTCATTGGTATGCCGCACTAAAATTTTATTGGCTACTTTGATAAAATATATTTATCATTTCAGTAAATAATTGTAAATTTACATTAGCGAAATACCCTCTTGCTGGATGGTGATTTACGGTTGTTTGTGTCACCTATAATTATAAATAAGCAATTTAACACGACTATATCCGGCTAGAAAACTCGAGTTTAGATCAGACGACATCTAAAACTAATGGATAAATAAAATACTATTTGGACAGACCAATTGAATATACAAATAAAAAATGGTGCAGCCGTGGAGGTAGCTAAGCATACATAGCTAGGTGAGTACAAATAAATCTAAACAGGTAGCTGACCATACAATTGGTCACGGGCCAAATTGAATATACGGATCTAGCTGAGTAGCTGGACGTTGAGACAGATTTTAGATTGATTGATCTATTCAATCATGGGAACGATGAGGAGACGGAGGCTGCTAGGCCCTAACCGCTCGCTTCCATCGCTAGGTTCAGCTGCTATTCGATCGCTCCAGGCCGGACTGCTGCAGTCTTGTTCTGCTAATACTCATACATACTGATACGTGGGCTGGACTGCAGGGTATACCGGGCATACCCTGTAGATCCGCCACTGGACAGTAGGTGTCTATGAGAAAAGTTGCTTAAATGGCTAGTGAAGTAGAATGTACACCCTTTCGATCTTGGCGTATATATAAAGTATTGGTCGTGCAAGAAATGTGCGTGCGGTCGTTAAAAACATTTACCTCTCGTAAATATTTACGAGATAAGGAGCATTGTTCACGGCAAGGTCTTCATAAATAGTCACGGTTTCTAGTGGATGTGATTTCCACGTGGGTGGGGATTATCTGTTGTGCCCACCAAGTACTCTCTCCGTTCCATATTAGTTGACTCCTAAATAGATGTCTATCCTATTTAGGAGTCAACTAATATGGAACGGAGGAAGTATTAATAATCGAGCATGTGCTATGTTACCAAGAACAATTGTTCAATTTTAGGTGACATGCTGCCATATTCATCAGCAATGTGGTTGCGATGATTGCCACTAGAAGCTTGCATTTTACGTCCTAGAAACAAATTTATTTCACTTATTCAAGGGGAACCAGACTATCGATATCTAATCAACGATGACGATGGGATCGTCGGCGGTGGCTCCCTTGTCGGCGGTGGCTCCCTTGTCGGTGGCCCCTGGCATCCCGCCGCCGCGGAGCACCTGCACCTCGAACACTAATTCCTCCCCCGCGATGCCGCCCCCGGACACCAGCTCGAACACGCACGCGTCGCCGACCAGCAGACGGTTGTCGACGACGAAGTCCGCCCACGCGGCGTCAAGCCTCTTCAGCTTGGTGTCACCGCAGTAGCTCGTGATCCACGACTTCCCACCGCAACGGAGGACGGCCGCCGTGCGCCTCGCCGGGAGTCGGCGGTGGAAGTGTGCCGGGAGGGTCTGAGCAAGAAGACAAGGACACGATCAGTCCCTCCAAATATTGCCTATACAGTGACCGGAGACGCGGCGGCGTCGTACCAGCTGATAAGGCTTATGGACATGGGTCTTGGCCATGACGGTCGTGAAGAAAGGCCTGCCGCCGGAGAGCGGGGTGGTCTCCTGATCCGCGCTGGCACCCGGCGGCGAGTAGTCTTTGCCCGGCTCCAGCTTCGGCTTGACGATGTACAAATCCGGCAGATTCCTCGATGGGCCGGCAGGACTCGCCATCTGACAAGATCACTGGAAACAACGAGATTACCTGCGTCTGCAACTATCAACTCAGTGCAAAGAAGATTTATTTTTCCCTAGAGAATTTAGGTACACAAATCGAGTAATTAACAAGGAGAATTCCACTGCGACTAAGGAACAATGGGGATTTTTTTTTCTTCTTTGTAGTACGAATAAGAACCTGGGGGAGGAAGAAGCAGATTACCTTGAGCACCTGAGCAGAGCAGGCAAGGAACACGAGACCACTTCACTTGATGTTCTTCAGCCAATGGCCAATCTGGCAACTCCTCAGTGCTGAGTGGTGAGCCAACTTTAGGCTTCTGAACCTTACCATGTTGAGTGGTGAGTGTGCAGCAAACTTTGCGCCCTTGAACCTTAGTACCTTACATGTTTACTCCCTGCATTTGCCGCACGTTTTCGTATTTTAATTTTAATCACTGATTCAACCAATAATACATGTGTCATTTGTTGTAAAAAATATACCACTATAGACTTTATTCAAATACAAATTCTATGATACAACTTTTGTGGCATACAGTCTATGTTTCGTTGGCTAAATTGATGCTCAAATTTGGATCTCGGAAAAATGTGTACGCCACCAAAATGGGGAGTTCGACAAACACTGCTCAGTGAAGAACTCTCAACATGAGTGGCTTTACATGGTAAAGCAAGAACAACTACCAACCAATTAGTACATAATATCAGAACTGATGAAATTGATGAGTTCGACAATCACTGCACAGTGAAGAACTGTCAACATAAGTGGCTTTACTGCAACAATTCACTGCTCACTGCATTTGGAAAGCTAGCTATTTAAAGTTCACTGGATTAGGAAAGCTAGCCATATTCATTGCTCAGCTGCATTTGGAAGGCTAGCTATTCACGGCATCTGGAAAGCTCGCTAACGTGTGATGCAGCTGGCAACGTACAGCCATCGATCATAGAGATCTTTTTCTCCTGCTGAATTCATGGGAGTTGCAGTGCACATCCTTTATTTTAGTTTAACAACATAACACCTTATTGAGCTTGCCTACATTGTGCATTTTGCAAAATATTCTACAAATCTCGTAAAATGGCTCCAAGCAATCGCCAAGAATTTTGTACACAAGGAGACACGAGAAGCGTGTGTAAAACCCCCCTGAAGACATTATACACCCATCGATCAGTACATTCAAAACGGGGGACTTGTGTTTTGTGAATACATTCAGGCTCCTTCATTTGTGGAATCCAGAACGGCATGGCATAGTTGGGCTTTTCATAGATCAGAGATGCATTTCCCATCAATGAAGTCGATCACTTGAGTGACTGCCTGGTCCAGCGCCATTGTAACCGAGATCAGGTTCTGTAGAAACTCCTCGGCTGTGGCTTCTCCCCATCAACAATATCAGTGACAGCTTTGACAAAGATTGCAGGTGTTGAGAACATTTCAGCAACATATGCCACCGCCGCTCCCTGGAAAGGTAAACAAGATAAACAGGAAACATGTCTGAGATCTACAATTAAAATTCGTTGTAACGAGGAAAACAAGAGTGCACAACTGTAGTACAATGCAACAAAGTCACTGACTACCGGTGTACATAAATCAACATATTCTTAATGTTGATCTATTAAACTTCAACTACAGTACCAGCTAGAGTGTTAAGAGCAGTTTCTAGTGCTGTATATTTTCCCCGTTGTATAATGGGCTTTCTGAATATTTACCACACATAATCCTGTGTACTGGCCATTGGCCTCCAAGAAATAAAAGTTGCATTTTTCTAGAAAGAACTATGAATATTAGTAAGCTATTTTTGCCAAAGAGATCACAAAACTAAAACTTTAATAAAAGTAAGTTTTGTCTAGGTAGCTACCTACTTCAAAACAACTATTCCGAAAATAAATGGTTTGTAAAAAAAAACCTTGGAGCACATGAGTGATTCTTTCAGTTTTCACAGAGAAGTCTATGCCTCTATGGTAGCTGAACTCTATTTGCTTGTTATTTTCTCGCGTACATAATTCACAAGCTGAAACACTCAAGAAAAAGTATATACCTCCATATCCTTGACTGTAGCGTCATTGCTCAGTATTGCTGTCTCATCATGGGGAGACATATCCAGAGAATCACCAGTTGACAGCTTCCCAACCTAAAAACAGGAAGCACAGAAATTTTAGAGAAGATGCTGAGCACAGAGCCTATAAAATGATACTCATTATGCAATTAAAACCACTAATCCATGTCAAAAACTATGCCAATTGAAATGAAATAGCAAGATATATTGATGGCTCAACTAGAACAGCAAAGCCATACATCGTACCTTCAAATTGAGCTCCTTCACTATATTTGGGGTAGCAAATGTTTTCCGTGCTCCAATTCCATAACAGTCAAAAACCTAATCAGAAAATTTTATGTTAACAGCGATAAAGTTTGAACAGAGAACAAAAGAATGAAATACGAAGAATAATGTTTATGGAAGACATAACATAAGAAAAAAGGAATAATCTAACTACAAGAATTACCTCTACATGATTATTGTGATGGCAAAGTATTAGTCGGAGTAAAATGGGTTGACTTACGAAACTCATATGGTAAAAACAAGCTAACTAAGATTTTGTGCAAACATGACTTCTAATTTCGAACAACAGTTAAGCCTATCGATGCAATCCTGCTATCAGAAAATAGATTGAATTTCCACCGCATAGACAAGAAGCGTGAGACAGGACTTACAGGAATCGGTATTCTTCTGTCATGGAATGCAACATCTGAAGCTAAGTAGACATCTCCAATACCTGCCCCTCTGGCCTAAAAGGAAGGAGGCAAAGATCAGCAAAATACTAGTGCACAAACGGAGGCATCAAACACGCAATACAGTCAAACCACTACCTTGAAACCGCCTGCAGTACCAGCATTGATGATAAGGTCTGGCTTCAACAATTGTATAGAAGCATAAGTCACGAGAGCAGCCGATACTGTGCCGACACTGTCAACTCCTGAAGGAAATCAGCTCTTGGTAAGGAACAAAGTTGATACGGACAATTATATCAAATAAACTACAGAGCTTCAGAGAAGTTAATTAGGAAAAAGTAAAATACTCTGATATACAAAGGGCAAGTCTCCGCAGCCAGCTGCAAAAACAAGCACGCTGATAAGAACTCACCGAGAAGTGGATCTTTTCCCGGCCATACAAGGTCAATGTGGAGGCCTTTGTAGTCGCCATGGAATCTGGTCCATGGGGCACCTTTAGGAAATCTGTTAGGCGTGCAACACAAAGACAGGTGTTAGCTTCAGAGTATCCAGCGGGTTATTAGCAAAGCAAGCTGATGACCAAAAGGTTCGAGCCTAATTCATCTACATCATAGAGCAAAGACAGGCATCGTAAAGTGGAGTGTGTCGAGTCTGTTGACCATGTCCTAACAGCTAGACCGCCTCGCATTCTGCCACTAAATTTTCCATCTCACCATTCATTTTGGACATCTAGGATGTGAACTAACTCGTCCAGCAGGCCTGTCGAACGAAATCGTCTGCTGCTAAATTTTCCATCTCGTCGTCCATTTTGCCAACACATCAAGGCTGCGACTCTTTGCAGATGCAAACTTTCCAGCCACCAACAGACCAGATATATGCATACACTTCCAGTTCCAGCCGAGCTAGTGAGCTATGCATATGGACACAGACAACATCACCCAGTAACTAAGTACTTAACTAGCGGCCTCATCGACCACTAGCAGTGTACTTTTTTTATTTTTAATTCCCAATTCTAAGCATCAGCACGAGTCGGAATGGGAACCGGGGTTCATGGGAGGAAAAGAAGAGGAACACTGACATGGATTCCTCGGTGGCCGCCTCGACGAGCTGGAACTTGGTGACGAGCGGGAGCGCCTCCGTCTGCATCGCTGCAACCAAACGCCCCGACAACACAGTAAGCAAGCAAAACAGCAGGGAAGGAAGGGAATCTGCGGAGGGTGCGCACCTATGACGATGAGGACCTTGGAGATCGCGCCCGCTCCGGCAGCTTCGGCGGCGTCGGCCGGATGGTCGGACGACGGAGGCGCCATGGAGGGACGCGCGAGGATGCTGAACCCTACGCGGCGGAGGCGGCGGCGTCAGATCGGAGATGGTGGTGGGCGAGGTGCCGAGCCGTGGTTCGATTTCCTTCCGGCTTAATACACGCACTACGGTGGGGTGGCATGATTGGCGCCGCTTCCTCACTTGCCCACCGGCCGCGTTACTGGGCCAAGAGATAAACTGGCCTGGTTCCTACTCTCCAGGTCCATTGTTTTAATTGGGCTCGACGAACTTCGATCCTGTATCCCCTCTCTAATAAAACGAAAAAATTATTCACCCTACTACCTCCACCAAAATATAGTGGCTAAAATCTTAAAAAAAAAGCCTATTCCATCTAAGGGTCTATTTTTCTAGTCAAATTCAAAATTTGTAAACTTTAAACATGTTGGTATCTTTAAAACACTTGGCATCGGTTCGCCGTAGTTGGACACGGGTTAGGCCTTTCGTTGCAGTCATCATGTATTGATGTGTCAAGGACTCCCCTGCAAAGCCTGGTTTAGGAGCTAGCACGGTTCATTGCCGATGACCCCCTCGCATCTAGAGGGGGCGACCACATCAATGTCGTGACCATCTCATGTTCACCGAGGTGTGAGAGAGGGGAAGGAGGATAAGCGAACAAAGAGTGTGAGGTAAAGATTAGTTGGATATAGCAAGCATATGATAGCGGATCAAATTGTCTTGAGCGGAATTTGTAGAATTTGTAGTGTCTAATAATTACAATTTGCAGCTGGAGTTTTGTTTGGAAACAAGTTGTAGTTGAATAATAAGCATGGAGACGTGTCGTTAGATTTCGACTTGTGTACATGAAATGAGAAACTCTCTCGTATGTTTTCTTTTGCATTGCCCCCGATACAACACCTTGAGCTTGGCATGGTGTACACAGTTGGCAGCGACGTGTGGTTTGGGCGCGGTGCTCAACAAGCGCCCAAAATCTTCACAAGTAAGGTGAATGCACTTTGCAGGGTGAGACGAGCACTCGGTGGGCTAGGATGAGTCGCCGGAGGATTCAGAGCCCATTGCCGCACCCGGTGGACGGAGTGCTATACAGTACCGCAAGTCCATTCTAAATGTTCTGTTCCCGACGTCTTCTATTCTAAGGTAACCTCTCAAACCATGTTCCTATTTTCTTGCGTTGTTGTATGCGTGCGTGGAAGGTGAAGCATGGAGAAAACACACTCAGTTGGTCGTCGTACATAAGCTATGTTTTCTTGCATTATTCATGCTGGCAATGTTGGTGTAGGAGACAAAGGGGCCTGAAGCATGCATGATGCGTGCAATTGATTGGTGGCGGCACATAAATAGTTGTCTGTGCATCTTGTGGTTGGTAAAACATTAATCTCTAATCTATTCCACGAAATATTTTTACGAAGAGAGGTTTTCACAAATGACTGCTTGAGTTCATTTAATTTCAACATCAACACAAAGTACAGTACTACCTCCGATCCGCAAAAACCTGTCGTCGGCGGTGTATTAATTTGAGCTATCACTACCGTTTCTTCCGACAATAAAAACGGACCGGCGGGAGTAAAATGTATTGTGATTTTGAAGATGCTCAATACCACTTAAATTATAAGGTAATTTAGACCAGCCAATAGATTAAATCATTCAGTTAAGTCGTGTAAGATTATTTTTATGTTTATGTCATTCGTTAGTAAGTCTTGTCAGGTTTTTTTCTTATGTCATTCGTCACTTAAGACGTGAGATGTTATTTTTATGTTTATGTGCAGTATATATACCGTACCGCCTAATATGGTGACATGGATATTCTACTTGCAACATAGGGATGCATTTAGCCTTTTTGAGGAATGACATAAACATTGAGTTGGTTCCACTACTATAATCGTAAATTGTGAAGGCCAACAAGAAGGGAAAGGGCATGACGTCATCGCCATGGACACCTGACTCCTGCTTTGGCAACCGGTGGCCAACTGAGTTGGTGGTTTTACTTCCATGATCTGGTCACTCACATTAGCTGTCGTACAGGGTGAGATCTTTAACATAATAAACTCATTGAGATAAATGTAAGTTGGTGATAAACATCCGACGAGTGCCATGTCCCTCCTCTTGTCAGCTTCGGCGGGTTTCAGCCGGATGATCGGAAGACGGCGGCGCCATGGAGGGAGGCGCGGGGATGCTAAACACTACTCGGCGGGGCGGCGGGATCAGATCGGAGATGGTGGTGGGCGAGGTGGAGGTGGAGGTGCCGAGCCGTGGGTCGCTTTCCTTCCGGCTTAATACACACATTACGGTGGCATGATTGGCGCCGCTTCCTCACATGCTGCCCACTGGCCGCGTTATTGGGCCAAGAGATAAACTGGGGTGGTTCCTACTCTCCACTAGGTCCATTATTTTTTATTTGGCTGCAAGAACTTCGATCCTATATCCCCTCTCTTAATAAAACGAGAAAATCATTCACGAGAAAAAAGAAAACTCGCAAAATTATTTTTTATTTTTTCAGTTCAAACTCAAAATTTATGAACATTAAACATGTTGATATCTTAAAAATCGGTTCACCACAGTCGGGGAGACGGATTATGCCTCCGTCGGAGTCATCATGTATGCATGTGACAGGGACTCTGCAAATCCTGGTTAAGGAGCTAGTGTAACTCATTACCGCTCAGCCCCATCGCATCCAGAGAGAGCGGACACATCAATGTTGTGACCATCGGCATGTTCACTGAGGCGTGAGAGAGGGGAAGGAGGAGAAGCGAACAAAGAAGTGGAAGGCGGGACCATGAGACGGATGAGCAAGACAAATATTTGTTGGGTATAGTAAGTATATATATGACACGCTGTATTGAGTTGTCTTGAAACGGAATTTTAGTGTCCAAAATTACAATTTGTAACTCGAATTTTCCTCAAAAACAATCTATAATTGAATATGAAGCATGTAGACATGCCGACATGAAATGAGAGACACTCTCATATGTCGGCTTCTGCGTTGTCGCCGACGATGCACCTTAAGCTTGGAATGACAATGCACCTTAAGCTTGGAATGCAGTACACTGTGGGGAGAGT